>JACJUY010001658.1:68084-83712 GCA_014220935.1 Platorchestia sp. MABIK | reverse complement strand
ATAGTTTTTGTTTCGTTTGTTTTTTCAATTTATTAACTTTCTAATTCATTTCATGTTTTTTTATGTAAATTTGTTTTTGCTGAAGATGAGCGAATGCTCGAAATGTTCAATTTTATTGTTTTACTTGCAATTTTTAATTCGAGTAAATGTTTTATACGGTATTTTTAGTTCTCTCCTTTTTACTTAAAATCAGGAAGCCTCCCGATAACTTTTTTGCACATATGCCTACTTATTCATGCTGGTGTCTCGTAAGTTAGAATTTCAATCTGCATATTTTTCCTGTTGGGAAATATAGTTCAGGGTTCAAATTTTGCTTGGTTTTTGTTTAATTCGCTTCGCCTTTCCTTAAATCTTTCTTTAACAATTTGTTGCCATTGATTGTATGTATGTTATTGAAGCACCTCAATTTGGGGTCATACAAATTCCAAGCTTACTTTTGAAGACGAAAATGTGGGAGCACTGCAAGTATCGTTTGAGAATTTCAGAACTTGATCCCAGCAAAAAGAAAACTGTTTTGAGATTTAGCTTTTGAGAAATTCAGGGCCCTAAGTTCATTCATACTTTTCCTTGTTAACTTGCTGTCGAAGTGTAAAGTTCTCGTTATTTGAGTATTTTGTCCTTACAACTTTCGAAAGAATATTTTAAGAGGTTGGACAGTTTCAAAACATTTTAATACCTAAAGGTATCGTTGGTGCCGCTGTTGTATGCTAAGATGGGGATATTTCTAATAGATACATTTACTAACCTGAAAGATCAGTTGATTTTAATTTTGCCTGTGGCACGACAAACTTTAATTCCATATTGGGTAATATTATAAATTAATCAAAGAACGCCGTGACTTGAATTTTGCAGCTTTGAATTTGTGTGGCCAATCTTTGTTTACGGTTTGTGAGGTACGACTTGATCCATTGCAAACAACAAATGTCACCAACATCGCCTTCTTGCTCTGGCCAATAAATTATTACAGACTAATTAATCTTTATCAATCGAGATGCGATGGAAAGAAATTTTTCATGCAATGTACTGAATTTTTACCCCTTTTGTAAGGTACTCCCAAGGCCCAAATGAGGATTAGTGTCAAACATGTTGAAATTACATTCTAACATTTTTCGTCACTTTCTAAAATGAGAACATATCAACAATTTCTGCTTACCTTTGAAGAAGGAATTCCTCTTCATTGTTTCGTTGTATCTAATCAAAAACAGTAAAATTTTTTACTTCTTCTTACTGAGTGAAAAAAACTGAATAGCTACGTACGAAAATGGATACGAACGAAAAATTTGGATAGCTGAATTGTATAAAGCTAACTATGTGTGTAAGTTTTCTCTAAGCCTTTTGAATATCCTCTGGAGTTAGTTTTTTTGAGAATTTCCAAAGCGGTGGAAGGCTAGTACTGTTTCTTCTAAATTTATTCTGGGTGGGCAATTTGGATTTCTTTAAGCGGATTCATGGTTTTGATATTTCCTGGAACGAGTAACTCAACACTTTTCAGTTAGACTGTTAAATTAAGATAGGTTAAGTTAAATTGAAAAATATGCCGGTTTAAATGTTTTATATAAAAAATATCAAGCTTGAAATTAGCAGAAAGGCTAAAGTTTCATTGAATCTACTTTCTGAATTAACATTTTCAAATATTTTTGAGTTCACTTAGAATGTACAAAGTTTGTGAGAATTCTAAAGCATCGATAGCATGAAAAATGTTGCACAGTTTTACGAAGAAACGTGAACGAAATCAGTGCAGCAGCACTGCAGGTGTGCAATGAGGTAAAAAAATCACCAAACTTTTACCACAAACATAATTGGAAAAAAGTATGAATAAAGAAATGATCAACGATTGTTAAATAAGCATTCATTCTGCTGCTAAAACTTTCAGTAATATGAACAAAAATTATAGAGCACACGGCGAGTTCATGGCTTACAATAATTAGGATTTGAATAGGGATGATCAATTTTCCAAATCAATGTAACAAGCCTGGTAATAGACACATAAAATTCAACAGAAATCGTTTTGATCAGAGAGGACATAGGACGAGCGATTCACAGCTTGAATGAAATTTTTCGAAGTCACCATTTGAAAAACTGAATTTAAAAATGTTCCAACTCAGCTTCCACCAAAAAATCAAACCATCTAGTCTACTCTTCAACTGAATGCTTGCGAGGAATACTGCTCTTTTATAAAACAAGAATATCGATCCTTCTTGTCCATGAAATTTAGAAAGTCGTGCCTGCGTTGCTTTAGAGTTACCACGTGGCTTGTCGGGTTCCGACGGACAAACTTACCAATATTCTTTCTGGTTGAACAAGTGAGGAAAACGTGAGCGCCCAGTGTATTCCTGTCCGAAAAATTGTTGGAAGAACGTGCATTTTAGGTCCCGTCTTGGTATCTGGAATTATGCGTTTATTCTGTGCAAACACGTAATGTTTACAGGTCTTTTACGTTTCAACCAATTATTTCACAAAATATTTTTGAAATAACACAGTAATTCTTTTGCGATTTTCACGCCCAAAGAAAAATTTCTGTCCACCGGTTTCGAGCAGCAGGAGCGTGAACTTCAATTTCGCCAGGGAAAATGTGCATGTAAAAGCAAATAACGCTGTGCTCTGCATTTCGGTAAAAACAATTCATTTCAACAATTTTTCCTGAAACATGAAGAAACGCCAAAATCCCATAACACATTTTGGCGAAAAATTGTATCGATCATTTTACGTACAGCAGAGAAATTACTTTTCAACGAATTTTTTTAGTACCTAGCTGCAAAAATATATTCTGGAGAAAATACTCGTAATGCAATTCATGTCCGGGTAGTAAACAGGCCACTGGCTTTGAAAAAAAATTCCCCTCTGTAACTATTGGATTTTTATTTACGATTCACTTGGTTCGACCTTCCCGAGAATATAGCAGCAACATTATATGAACGAAACAACATGAAACGACTCATATTTCTGAAACATTTCCTCAGGGACTTCTCGAAAAATTATCCTCCAAACATTAACTGCATTAACTATTTACTAGTTTTGAAAGAACCTCAAGTATACATGATTTTCTTGCTTTAGTGTGGCCTGTATGTCTCTACTTATATCAAATCAAAACAATTTAAATCCTTTCTTTAAATGTCAAATTGTTGAATCTTCCCCTTAGTAACTTGCTATCTACATAGTTTGTGTTATGATCATTTCAGTAATTTCCTTGAACTTTGAAAAAAATGATGTTACCATTTACTTGTGTACATGCTCATAAAATTCTAATAAACTTGCTTATTTTTCTGCATCGTTACCTGCTCGATTGTCAGCGTCTACGCTCTTCTTTAGTAATTACACCTGACAAAACTCACTGCCCCGCTATGGATACTGTTACAGGGCAGCATTTTCTCTTCTCAAGAACTATGTAGCAGAGTCAACGTGTTCCGAATTTCAATTTCATGAGGAATTTGTTGAACAAGGATCTGGAAAAGCAAATACAGATTTTGAACGATACTACAGAAGCACAGTCTTTTTATATTGATCGTTCCAGTATTGCCATCAAGCTGTCACAGTTATACATCAGCTTCCTTACCCAAGGGGAGTGCGCTCCAGTGCGCTCCTTGTTCTTGCCACTACCTAAAGGCATTACTGATGCAATAATTAATTAATCACGAACCGTGTAAGATCTTTAGGCAACGAACGCATCAATAATGGGTTATTTAGATGTAGATCTACGGTCATCAAACTCACGGTCATACTCAAAATACAGCTCAAAGGTGTTACTTAAATATAATTATTTAAAAATAGGAATTATGAGTACCTAAGAGAAACTGATCTGCAAACACTTGCACTCACACACACGTCAAAAACTTATGAAATGTGAAATACAACTCACTGTCATTCATTTCAAGCGTCATCATCTCTTGCAGGCAAGAAGCCACTAGGCCCAACGAGTTAGGGCAGGTGCTTGCCATCATTTATTGTAGACAGGAAACTAGTGGGCCTAAAAAGCTAATGCAGATGCCTAGCCTGCGTTATCATGTTACACTTGACAACACTGACAGTAAGACTGAGAGTGCCTGAAGATCAGAAATTTATAAGTTACCAAATCATACCCTTGATAGGTTAGCAGCTACTGCGTTTGACTAGAGTATAGCTAAAGCTGTGTTCACACTGCACACACAAATCATTAATGTATTCGTTGAAAAACAAAATTAGTTATGACCATAATTTAGGATACTGTAATCCAATAAGGCCCTCAGTACAGCAAAACAGGAGAGCAATGAATCGAAAAAAAGATAATTTGCACCAGTTCAAAAACTTACAGTGTTTGAACGAAAGGATGGGCTGTCTAACCTTCATGCTTGGAAACTCATTCTCAAAATTAGGTCTTTCTTGCTGATACTGTGATACATAACTCTTCACGCCACAGAAAAGAGGAACTACTCATGAAATAAGAAAAACTTTAAACGACTGTTTGTAGTACATTAGATGCAACGTTATTTTAAAATATGTAAAAAATCTAATCACTTCAAGTGGTGACTACCAAAATCGACGCCATGCTGATGTTCATCTTAGTCCCCTGCATTTTGCTCCGCAGAACACTGATTTCCTGAGTTATTGTAGCCTTTAGATTTTCAAATATGAGGTAAAACATGTCGCGCAAGATTCGGGGAAAACGTTAAGAAAAATATGATGTTCTACCACAGTGTTGGATCCATAAATAATCATGATCGTAATCAGTGACGAGTCCAACGACTCTAATTTTGAGATAACTTTGAAGCCTTTCACAGGAACTGTCGGAGATCGATCACAGAGACGTTGTCTTCTTCCAAAATGAAAAAGCCAAGCACACCGAAGTCCCAAGTACCACACGTCACTCTGAAACCTTCGTCGATTGCAGAGGTCATTGGTGCAAAAACCGAGCCTTAGTGTCAAATCAGTATCGAAAATTTGGTTTACTAAACTTTTTCGAAAGCTGGAAGTGCGCATCATCACTTCAGATTCCTTTCGGACTATTTCTGTGCATAAAAATGGCATTGAAAATACTTCACAGTGGTAGAGATGTTTTCCGCAAATTAGTGACTTATTAAAAGAGTCAGAAATATTTTTGTGTTGTGCTCATATATATAGGGAAGATATGGACAAAAATTAAGAACTACATTAACAGTGTTTTTCTTATTTCAGATATTTTAAAATTTTTAGAGATCATTACTCCTACTCACTAGATAACTTACAAAGTTTAAAAACGTCCATTTTTTGGCAATCAATACCCCCAAGCTTCAATATGCCAACATATCTTTTTCCAGTCTTGCATTCTTTTAAAGTGAATCATTTACGATAGGACTTATTCCAGGCCAATTTTTGAATGTCTTTCGATGAAGCGAGCATATTTACGTTCCGCTGGGTCAGAAGATCGAAAAACATTATTTTAAACTTCTGCCACTTTTGTGACGAAATGAATAATAATGTAGAAATATTTCGTTAGGTAAATTAGGTAAACCTGCGACATGAACAAACATCGGAATGTCTGATGCCGTTATTCAGAAAACCCGTTGTGCGATACATCGATCGACAGTTTTTGGAGAACGAGGAGCGTGAGCTAAAGCAGAGGGAGCCGCCTCACAAGCCAGTCACGGCGCTGGAAGAGCGCGGGCCGCTAATTCACGCACCATGTGCACCAATGAGCAACAGATACGCCACCAATCGGCGTACGATTCATCAACACAAGGAAGAACATCCGTGAAGCTTCTAGAAGAAAGCAAGGGGAGTCTATAAAAGCTTAGCTCAAGAATCGGACGGGGTCTTTTTCTCAGAGTTAAGCAACAAGAGAGACACGTTCACAGCGAAAATGTGCTTTTTTGGTGTGGGGAATTGTCACGGATGCCATTTACAGGTTTATTTTTGGACGCAAATTTCATTCGTAATGCCGTTGGGGTGAGTTACACGAGTAGTGCGTCTCAATTTTTTGGTCGTGCTGGTGTCGTGGCCCCTCTCGATAAAAGTGTTTCATTCAATTTATTATGCTTCATGATTCTCTTATGTGTGTCATATTTTCTTGTGCAACATTAAATTGCGCAGTCGCTCGTTGATAATTCACTGTGTGCATTTCTCTCATTTGGTGTGCCATTTCATTTTAAATTTTTATGTCAGTAATCCAAGCGGAAACTTTATATTTGCTTTGTGTCTTAGCCTCATTTTGTGAGCCATTTCGTTCAATATTCTCTGTGTGATCAATCACACACATTAACTCACGGTTCAATTCGTAATACAAAATAAAGTTAATTACATTTTCCCATCTTTGTCGTTATTATCATGTGCTGATTATAGGCTATGGAGGTAGATACGTAAACGCACACCATTGTTACTCCTGATATTCTATTTTCTCACCTATTCTGTCCTTCCTCTTTCTGTGTATTTTCCTCTGTTTAATTTTCTTTTCCTCTTTGTCTATCGAGGTTTCAATCCCTCTATCGCAAACAGAAGTCACACAGCCAGACTGGTTTCGTGACACTTCGCATTCAGTCGTACTCGTCCATTCGATAAAAATGTTTTGAAATTCTGCTGGAATTATCTGTCCTAAGCAATTTCATTTTTAAAAAAGTTTCATCAATGAGTGGGAAATTTTGCAAGGGATATTGCTATTTCTCAAGTATTTACAATCGCGTTCACGTGCTTAAAAAATGAATGGGGCTAAATGAATGTCATACAAACTAGATTTTATAAAAGGTTTTTAGACGATATAGTTAGGCTTTTTAGCGAACCATCGCATGCTCTGCATTTCTTGCAATATTTTTATGCAAAACAAAAAAACGCCAAATTCAGCGTGGAGAGTGAAAAAAATGAACGCTTCAAATTTGTAAACTGTTTAGGGCACATGGATGGGAATAACTTTACGCTTTTTGTTTTTTTTTTGATAGCACATGCCCTAATTTGATAATTTTACAGGCTATATTTTTAAATTGAAAATTGTCAAAACAGTAATGTGCCAGGCTCATCATATAAGCAGCTCACATCAGCTTTTACATAATAAATGTTGTTTTTTTTGTCTAAAATCTTGTTTCTAAATTTAAAAACAGTTTGGAATCGCATTTCACTGGTTCCCAAATTGGTAACTTTTCAAATAAAAATATGACAATTTCTGTACCTACGGATGGAACAGTTCCCAGGATTCACCTTTAATATCATAGTTGCCTTACTCCAGACCTCAATCAGAAAAAAAGTGTGAAGGAAATTTTAACATTGCTAGGGAAATATGTCGGCAAGCAAAATTTTAGAATCATATTTATTATTCTCTGTATAATTATTTCACCCTCCCTTTTCAAAGATATGATAAAAATTTGACTAACTCTTGATCAAAGATATGATTAAGAGTTATGGTATGAAAAAGAATCCTCAGTTTATGTCATCTGTTGCGCACTCTGTGCATCTGGGTATGTAGGCATGACTTCTTGTACACTAGGTTGCGTGATCGCAGAACATCGTGACAGGAGTTTTCGTACTATAAATTTTATGATAACTCGGTATTCAGCAAACAGTGATGATGTAGATTTGTGTAATACTACAATTACCAACAATAATTTCAATGTCTTCGGTAGGGAAAATTTCGGTGCTGAATAGTGGATTCTGGATTATCTTTTTATAACTAGAATTGAACCAGCTTTAAATGACCGTCTTACTTCCTTTGAATTGGTCACAGTCAACGCATACACTATTTTATTTTTGATGCTTCTGTGAGCTTCTTATTGTGGTTCCCTGCATTGTTTCACATTCTCACAACTGATTTTTTTTTTTTCACTTTTTCACCATATTCACTTCACTCAGTTTCACAACTAATTTTTATTCTTTGTTATCTGCTGATGTACGAGCATTCGAAACTTCTTAAGTCACTATTTTTTGTTTCCTTTGCATGACATTTAAGGTGTATATCTTACACAATAATCTTAGTTTTTAATTCAAATTTTAATTTCCAAATATCGCTATGGATATTTTATGCGTATAAAATTCCCCTAGGTACTGACGAAAGCTTACAAATTTGTACTCACCGATGAAATGAGTCCTTATAGTCTTCGTGAACTAATTGGCTTTAGGGCATAATTGGCGCTATTTCTAGCATCCAGACACAAGTTCAAGGAGATTAATTCTGAATTCCTCACTCAGTGCAAGTGGGATTGTGTAGCTTTGCCTAAATCAAATAATGCAATTTGAACGTACTTGTGGCTAACTAACACTGACATGAGTGTGTCTCTCAATGCTGTAGAATTAGAATGCTACGTTGCGCAGTAACGAAGAACTAATAATTCCAACATGTATTTTAAACAAATTTAGGATTTCACGAACGATGGCTTCGTTGTTAGTCACTTTTAATGAATTTCCGACGACTGACTCGTGTAATTTCGTTAGAAACAAAATTACTGACTTTAAATCACGAGGAAATCTAATAAATCTGCCATGAAAGAAGAGGACAAATCCTGGGAGCGTAATTCCTATCACGGACGCTGGTTACATTGAGGAACATTTCCAAGTTTGAAGCGATAGCGAACAAAGTTTAAAAGTTTCGTCTCCGGCCTCAGTCGGGTGGATTCCTAGACGGTGCTCAGGTTAAGACCTCAGTACACGAGATATCTTTCGAAAGCAAGGACACCAAATACCGTTCAACCCGATAAATTTCATTCTGAGTGTCCATGTATTTAATGGAAGTCATTAATGTACCGCAGCCGGCAAAACTTTTGTAGTCACATTTTACTCTGAACCTCCATTTACTCGTGGACGTTTTTGTAAAATTTGCTCATGACTTCTCTGCATTTTATTCCTCATTTGTTGTGTAAGAATATCTTTCGAATATATTTCAGTTAACATTATTGAACTGTGATTAAAAAACAGCGATTTTCGGTCATTACGAAAAGATCATGTGTCCAATTTACAGAGTGAGAACAGGGAAGGACACATCCGAGCAAACGAATAAGCTTGCAAGTTACCCGGCGAGAATGCACTGAAAAAATTTTGTCACAAAACCGACCCACAAAAGTGTGTCAACAATATACAGTAGCGGCGATAATGGTTTGGATAACTAACAACTCGACAAACTATCATCAATAACTTCAATACTAGAAGCTGCATTGAGCTCAATTTATACACATGAAACCACATGTCTTACCTAACAGGTGTTGAAATCTTAAATCATTTGGGGAACAAAACACAAGTTGTAAACAAATAATACATTAGAATACTAAAAATTTCATGTGATCAAAAAAGTTCGGATATCTATTTTTTCCACATTTATGTTTGAGTAAACAAATGTTGCCAGAGAGAAAGTTAAGTAGCTTGATGTGACAAGACTAGTGTCATTATCTGCGCAGCAGCCATGCATCAACGTGCCTAAGAGAGTGCCTACACCTGCTTCTGTTCGTGAGTTGATTGTGAAATTGCGCCTTGAAGAGAAGCTGTCAATAAGGGCAATAGTCAACAACGGCAAGCGACCTAAAAGTGTTGATGATATTTTGGCTAAATTTGAGAAGGATGGCTCAAACAAAAAAACAAACATCGGCATCTTTGGATGCTTTATTTCCAATCAAGCCTGATACATGTGATCTTAAGCATTGGTTTTTCAAATGTCTTATAACTAACACTATATATAGGACACCATGACGGTTCCCCCGTGAAGCCGGTACCCATTTCCGACACCTGGGTTGAGTGGGGTATTGTGCTTGAGCTCTTCCTTATACCCAACGGGGAAAATCGCCGGGATACGAACCCTCGTCTCCAACATACAAGGCCGATCCCTTAACCACTGTACTGTACCACTGCAAGCACCACTGGTGTGTCAAGTGGCTGACCTTGCAAAACCTCTGCAAGAGACGAAACTGCATTGTTTAAACTAGCTAAGAAGGACCGTTTTAAAACTACAGCAGGAATTTCTCATGAAGCTAGCGAGTCCCTTGATATCAGTCTCCAGGAAGACTGTTTCACGCCGCCTTGAAGAAACAAATCTGCATGCTAGGACTCCAGCTGTCGAACCCTTGGTGTGTAAGAAGAACAGAAATGCTAGGTTGGCCTTTGCTACACAGCACGTTCTCTGGACTGATGATGACTGGGCAAAAGTGTATTTCAGTGACGAATCGAAGTTCAATTTGTTTAGATCAGATGGAAAAAGATTTGTTCGTCGATCAAATGGCGAAAGATTGTCCAAACAGTGCATCAAATCCAGTGTCAAGTTTGGTGGAGGTAGCATTGTGGTCTTCAGCATGGTTTCAGCAAACGGTACCGGTACCCTAGTTCGATAGGAAGGAAGAGTAAACGCTCAAGTGTACAAGGAACTTCTGCAGAGACATGTGGTACCAGTTATCAAGGACTCTCCAACCATTTTTTAAGGACTCTCCAGACCCATTTTTATGCAAGACAATGCTCCGTGTCACACTGAAAAATTGGTGAAGTCATTTTTGGATCAAGAAGAAGTCACTGTTATGGACTGGCAAGCGCAAAGCCCAGATTTTAATCCAATCGAGAATGTTTGGAAACTATTAGGAGAAAGGACAATCAAGCAAGGAATCCCGGAAATTTGCAAGATTTGTTGACCACTTGGCAAGATGAATGGGCAAAAATAACACATGAAGAATGCATCCACTTTGTGAAGTCTCGTAGCAGAAGATGTCAAGCCGTTTTTTACAATAAAGGGTACCATACCAGATTTCAAATTGTTAATTACTTTGTTACGATGTTTATTTCATTTTGTTAGCAAATTTCAATATTTATTCAGTTACTATAATGTTTGTTCGAACTTTTTTCACCACATGAAAGTTTTGCCACTCTACTGTATTTGTTTACAACTTGTGTTTTGATCACCCAAATGATTTAAGATTTTAACACGTTAGGAAAGACATGTAGTTTCACATGTGTGTATAAATGGAGCTCATTGCATCTTCTAGTCCTGAAATTATTGATTACATTTTGTTGAATTTTTAGTTTTCCGAACCATGATGGCCGCTACTGTACATTTTTAGTCTATGTATTATGACACACTTTTGTGTGTCATGGGTTTATACGACACACTTAAGAGTGCCAACCATGCACACCTAACGTGAGTCAAATTTATTTCATATAAATATTTCATTTTTCATTTTCTGGCCATTTCATTTCATTTCACTGGCCACTGATTACACTAATATACAAACAACGTCTAAGAATGAGAAGAATAATTAACGAAGGTACGAAGATTTTTGGGGAGAATTGTACTCCATTAGCAAAAAAATAAACAAAATTCTGTTTTCTCCAAAAAAATTTTAAGCCATTTGAAGCGTAAATACGTGATTTAACTCTCTCAACCGCTTTAATATGTGGTCAAAGGAAATACCTCAATGTATATCAAAATATTTCTCAAAAACCGTTTGACACACTCAGGTGTGTCAAAATTTCTCTCAGTGTATATGCTACTTAATCTTATACGTTATGTTAGGGAGCTGAGAGAGAAGAACTCTCATGAGACCGTCGAGAAGAACACAAAAACTTTACTCCTTGAACGTCAATAACTCAGTATAATACCAACTATAAATCAATGATATGAATCGACGCCGGAATGGTAGAATTACCAATCCTTTGTGACGGCACTGTGCGGACGCATGAAAAAGTAGTGAAAATAAAAAAGATGTTCTGTCAACTCACAGCTTACAACAAGTTATTGAATATTTACTCTAGAATTTTATGATTTAAATTTTGGACACGTTGACTACGTTTACAAGGCTGCTAGGGTTGGTCAGGTTGGGTTGTAAGTAGCAGAAATAAAAACACGAATTTACTGCTGGAATACATTCTCATTCATATTTAAATAGTGTAAAAACATAATTGTATATTAATAGTCTACCTCGTCCGCTATGATCTACTTTAAAAAAGGAATTGAAATACTTGAATGGTTATTCAGTTATTCTCATGCGCCAATGAACAATTTACAAGATGGTGCGCACAAGTTTTACCATGAAGTCAATGTGTTAAGGTACATTTTAAACATGCTTGATTTATCGTTAATGTTAATTTAGAGTCGAGGAGTTACTTCTACAGTGCAACAGAAACACTCTCAGAATATTATTGTAAATTTTGACTCAACCGAGCTGTCTACTTTTTGAATTCGAGCATGTTTTAAGTCATAGATTATGTAAAGCAAATTATCGTTCAACCAGTCAGCATGGGTACTGACATAAATAGTCACATTAATTTTTCATTTCGAATAAACTCACAAGATATTTTTAAAATTGCACCATACTCTATTCTCCCACGTACTGTGGGAGAACATTTTCCATCCTTATAGGAGAATATTCTATTCTGCCGCATAAAGATAAACAAAAAAATTAATGCATTTACACGTTGTCAGCCGAGGGTTAAACTGAAGTTTAATTTTTAACTCGATTTTTTTTAAATGAACTTTAGAGAGCAATTTGGAAATTGACAAACATTAGCTGGATCATGCGTTTATTAGGTTTTGGTTAAATTATTAATTTGAAGATTGAGGTGGTGACTACTGGTCGATAAGCAACATCATGAAAATCCCATCCGTGGCCACCGGTGGCTCATGTCGCAGTTAATATATTAATCTCAAGAATCCGACCATATCGCTCCGCTGTTTGCAATTACAGAGATCGAAGAAAAAAAGTATGGAACCGACGTACTGTAAAAAAACAATTCAATACACCGTACTAATCGGATTACAGGCTAAATTGAGAAAACGATCCCGTGTGACTTTTTGAAGTTGAATTAGATTTGAATTTTTAATTTTTTACAAGGAGAGATATCATTTTTATTTTCAATGGGGGTATGTGGAAAGATGACCTATTCGATAACATGAAAAGTAAAAGTAAAGTTTTTGATTATACAATCAAGTGCTGATTTCGCAATTATTCATTGACATCCGACTGTTCATATTTTTCATTGCAATACAAGTTTTAAAGTCATTCAGTTGAACCCCCAGACGTTGCTTGAAAGTTTTTCATTATAAAGTAATAAACCTTTATCATTTGGTTCTCATTTGAGTAGAAAATTAGATCAGTTTCACACTATTGTGTTCTTGAATGAATATAAAAAGTAAGAACTAAAATGAAATGTGAGGCTTTCAAATAAGAATATTTAAGATAAATTTCACCTAAGCTATTGTCATTGTTGAAAATTTGACGTAAATTTCCAATAAAATGCAGTCAGGACATTCATTCTTTCTTTGAAAATTATTTTTATTATCACACTATCATTTTAACTTAAACTTTCCTATTTACGAGAGAAGAAACAGAATTCCAGAGAAGAGAATCTGCAATTCCAGATTTTCACAATACTTTTGAATTCTTCCTCACCTGCACCACTCGATCTCTACCTCCTTATTCTTGCACCTTCAAAAGAGATGCAAAAATTCATTTTTGTCCTTCACTGCTAAATTTTGATTATACCTTCCCCCATAGATAAGGTCTCGGCACAATTTTACTCCCCTTCACTGAAGAGGTCGCTCTGCAAAAATCTTCACGTTTCAGTAGATGTCCGTTCATTTCTCCGTGGCTGCGGTCACAGCGGCACATTTTGCGGGCACAAAGAATTTCAATATTGCGTTTCGAATTCCTTTTTCCCACTTTATTGGTGGGCTGGGCAGGGAAGGCGAGCAAATTTATAAATGGCATTTCCCCTTCCATAAAATTGCCCGTTTTTCAAGCACTTGCTGCAGGTGCAAATAGCATTCGACAGCCGGGAGAATCTTGAATGAATTCATTCGAAGCTCTTGAGCGTCATTCATCCCTTAGAAAATTTTCGTTACATTTTTAATACATAAACGGGGAAATTACGACTTCTTTCACTCAGCTACACTCTTTCTAATGAACGTGTTTAAAGTTCAAATTAATTACAAGAAGCACAGGATATTTTGTACTGACACTTGATGGGCTTAATTTCAGAGTATATTTGAAAAGTTCAGTGTTATTTAGACTATCCTCGCTGCAATTACTAACCATTAGCTCCTATGTAACAAGAAATCTGGATTAAATTCCCCATATATAAAAGGTATCTGTATTAAATGTTCTATTTTTGCATTCAGCTGATTTTAAAGTATGCTTCTAACCATTTTACTCTAAGTGGGTGGGAAAGAAGCAAACGCTCAATTAGTATGCACATTGAAGGGTTTACCCTTCAACCTATTTTACAAGGTTTTTCCAATTTATTTAATTTCCAGAAAAGCTACATTGCTCTGATGACAATACGGCTTGAACTGATCCGCTAAAATTGTCTTCAGTGAGCAACCGCATTCAAACTTGTTGAAAGAAACGCTCTTTCAATAAAACAGTCTAGAAATGCTTAGAAACTAAATTTGATGTATTGCAAAACAGCAGTGACACTCACGCGGTATTAACAGATCGCTAAAATGTCAATAGCTCAATACAATACCAATGATACGAATTGATGCTGGAACACCACTCCACTAAGGAGTGGTAACTTAGTCAAGTTACCACTCCTTTGTGACGGCACTGCGTGTGCGCCCTAACAATTCTTTTGACACAGTAGCCACCGTTGAACAACACATTCACAAGTCCGCTCTCTGACGTTTCGGAAAAACATTCAGAAAGAGCCCACATTTCAAATTTATTATCACATTCCAACTAGAACTGTGAAGGAGTAGAAGGAAAATTTTCCGTGCTTCGATCTTTACGGATAGTGAAAATTTTCAAATTTAGTCAGGAGACGAATTTTCAATTTATCTTTTGTGACGCACGCGTGGCAGAATAATGGAACATGCATTGTGTATGGCACGGTGAAACATGACACATAATAGGTGTATGACATGATGTAACATATACAAGTAAAATGAAGCAACTGATCGACAACTAAAAATAAACTGAACATGCGTCCCAGTAAGCATATACCATTTTCTTCATACACATCAAAGCATGTTATTGGATTGTAATTTTAATACACAAAATTATCACGTACATCCATATGACAGCCATCGGTACAAGAACAAACAGACGTGCACGAGACCCCCAGTTACGAACAGAATAATTTCAAGATTTCATCGCTATTCCAGTTCTCAAATTGGCTGAACTCAACACTATTCCTGAAGCTCTGTGAACAATTCAAATTCCTTTACAGCACCGTAACCCGATTACTTGCCCTCCTGATCATCTTGCCATCGTATTTGAAGATGTAACTCAAACGGGATAAATCTCTCGTGATATTACTCCAAAAACATTATTAATTATGCAAGAGAAATTCCGCTTGAATCTACTTAATGAAACCTGTATTGGAATTCCTGCAGTACATTCTATTGGGAAATCCTTTCACTTTCTATGTTATGACAGAATATCTTTTCAAACGTGAAACTATTCCACGCAAGACAACGTAATAGTTCTCGCAAGGTACAGGGAATTGAACATAAAAGTTATTTATTACAATGGAAGCACTCTGACAACATTTCTTGTGAATTTCAAAGTTTTAACTTCGCAGTTCGTAATGGCAATTTCGAGAGTAAACACAGAAATTCACGCTCCAACGATTCACATTTGCACGAGTTCCGTAGACACAGAGTTATACAGGGTGTTTCAAAAATACACGGCATAATTTCAGGTATGTATTTCCCACATGTAGACAATCAAAATAGTTCATTACAACATATGTCCGGAAATGCTTCATTTCCGAGTTATGGCCTTCACAA
>JACJUY010001658.1:17626-50574 GCA_014220935.1 Platorchestia sp. MABIK | reverse complement strand
GAGCGCATTCGTCATCAAAGACAAAACTAAACCTACCGCTATAACTCGTTAAATACTCATTTGCGACGGAAAATGCTGAGAGAAAAAATCTTTATTTCGATTTAATTAACTGTTTCGGCACCAAAAATTCGAAAATCGATTATCACCAAACGCCACACATTAACCCAACTTTCTAATAGTGTATCGACTTTCAAGTGTAGCACAACATTCGAATCACTATTGTAGATTTCATTCATAGCTTCGTTCCTATAAGAGTTGTTTACGCTAAGCGAGAGGATGGAACCATCCTTTTTGGACACGTACATGGGGAATCTACACACAGGGTGTGTTCCGACACTGGACATCCTTGCGCAACACGAGCGTCTTCCAACGCAGTTCACCCAAGGCGTTGGAACAGCAAGTCAGGAAGAAAGTTCTAACACTACAAAAGTTGAAGAAGAAAACATTTGGCACTGAAGAAAAGGAGAAAAGTGAACAGAAAAAAGATGAGAATGCGTAAATTTAAAAATAAAGTTCAACAAAGAGAAGTAAGTACCTTTAACTTGAGCACTCTTGCTCAGTGCTTCCACTCCTAGGGTAATTACCCTAGTCTAGGGTAATCAGACCCCTCCAAGGGTACAGTCTAGGGTAAAGGAAAAAATGCCAAATCTAGGGTAAAATCTATACTTCAGCTTAGCTTATAAAAATCATGAAAAAAACATAGAAGATTGTCAATAACTACAGTTGAATAACCCAAATAAGAAATAATTGAGCAGAAGACATTTAATTCAGAGATAGAACGTATCGACATTTGTTTCGTTTGTTTGTTTCGTACATATACAATATTTGTTTCGTACATTTACTAAATATTAAAGTTAACATGTTCCATACCGGTGCTGAACAAGTTGCGGTTCTTTTCGCAATATGCGGCATGCAGTTTTTTTACAAGCTTGTGTACGACGATTGCTGGAGCAGTGGGATGCACTCACTTCACTTTCTTGAGTTGTCGTTAAACAATAAGCTAACCCGTACTTATTTGAAGTTCTTAAATTGTAATTTTGGAAAATTGAACGCATTTAATACCTTGTTTCAGTCTGACTCTCCGAATATCTCCAATCTGTGATCAGAAATGTTTAGCTCAATTAGGAGCTTTTGTTCAGATTTTATGCCGGCGGCTTTGGAGAATAATGCGACCATCCCTCTGCAGAATCCATCCCATCCAACACTCACTAATGATCTTGTGCCAGTAGATGATAGGGTAAGTCTTGAAAGGTCGTCGGTTCAGAATCGTCGATTTTTCTATACTAATTTTCAATTTTTGCCCTCAGTAGCGATTTAAAAACCAAACCCGTAAGGCATGTAGTAGATTACACTACTACACGCCTTGCGGGTTTTAGATCTCTACTGAGCGCGAAAATTAAAAATGAACATTGAACAACTGACGATTCGAATCGACCGGCCATTCGAGACTATTTACATTGTGATGACCGCAACTGAAACGATATTAGAGTTGCTGTCATCACAATGACAACAATGACGCATCACATCACAGCATCACAATGACAGCAATCGTCATTAATGACGATGTCATTACTTCAATAGAGAAAGAGCTTCATTTTACTAATTGTAGACGCTTCTTAGTTGAAGAGGTTTCTTAAATCCAATAAAATGTTTCTCACCGAGGTTCCTATACATAACCTCGAACGCTGTCTGAATCAGCGTAATGCTTCAACCCTGACTCCAAAATCTTTGTTTATACGTATATTAGACGAAATTCCTCATATGAAAAAGTTTGTCAATAAGAAATGTCTTGAGGAAGAGTGTCGAAAACATTAATTGTATGAACACTTGACACCAGACATGTCGGCTGTTAATTACCGGGAAGTGTTCGTGTCAATAGCTGGTCTCTGCCCCCACTCTATCACCGCCACCATCACCACCACCATCACCACCACCACCACCACCCCTGCACCTGTGATGGCTGCCAGATACCGCCATTCTACAGATCATGCTCTATCGAAACTACATGTTTATTTGGATAAGAAGACAAAAATGTTACGAATTGTACATATATATATATATTGCTGTCGTAATTTTCGTCATAAGTTGTGAGACTTTCATTAGTTTTTCATTTTTTAGCGGGAATATAAATAATAGATATCAACTGAACACGCACATTTAAAGACTGTTGTTCATTTTGTGTCACAAAAGTTCGTTGTCAAGCAAAGTGAACAATATTTATATTCAAAAACCTATCATTACTAAGTTATCACATAATTAGGTTAAAATGCAATTTTCCTATCTCTCCTGCCGATTACAAAATTTTAGACTCAGCTTCAACCTGGTATGACCTAAGAATTTTAGCCATGCATTTCTTCAAGCGAAACCCTCATTTGAACAATATGGACAGTTAGTACCCTTTGCAAATAGTGAGTAGGTAGAGTCCTCGTCAGAACCAGCCTAATTTCAGTTCACACTTATGTGTTACATGTAGTCTTTCTGTGCTTATGTATTTTATTCTTTGTTCTTGTCCGTCTCATACTTTGTATTTTTACTTTCATGATTTATTTATGGCACCTACAATTAATTTGACTTCGATCTTATATTTCAGACGTAATTCTTTTGTTTTTCGTGTGAACTGATGATGGAGCTGGACTCCGAAACGTTTTCTTAGTAAAAATTATAATTTGTATCGGAATTTCCTTCGTTTTTAAGTTTCTGATGAGGTTGCTGTTAAAGCAAACCACTGACGTGTTTAGATATTTAAAGTAAGAAAAGTATACCTCTTTAGGAAGATATTTTTTAATATTGGACCTAGAGCAATGACATTGGGTATACTGATAGGAAACGCAATTTAGAGTCATTTTTCTTCTATGAAAAAATGCGATATCCAATAAAGAAAGCGAGATCTTCTTAGACACGATATTTTTTTTTCAAAATGCATCCCCTCCTACAGTTTTTGAGTAAATGTGATAATTTCAGTGTCATTGGATGCGGAAATACTTGGACATTCCAAAAACTAACATGACATTCTCCAAACTTTAGTTTGAAGTTGAAAAAGACATGAAAAATTCCAAGGCATGTCTTCTTTCGTAAAATTCGAGCTTTATGATGTTACAACTATTGATCGAAAATGAATTTTGAACCGTCATGTTGGTTTTTGAAAAGCCCACGTCGGTCCGCATCCAATGGTACCAAAATCATCACTGTAGCTCAAAACCTGTAGGTGGAGATACATTTTGAAACCCCACATTCCGATCCTCCCAAAAAAGGTCAACAAAGAAACAAACAATCTCAATTTTTCTTTATTATTATTGGTTGGGTCAACTAGGACCCTTGAAATCATTATACAGTAATAAAGAGACATAGAAGATGACATAGCAACGTCGCACCGTGAAGAAAGTGCCAAGGGGAGGTGTTACATGATAAAATACTACTTCTTCCTCCACTCCCCCTCATGCTTCAAACCCCCGTAGCGGACGAATGAATGAACGAACGAACGAACCTCGTTTTTTCACAGGATGTACCTGATATCTCACCCTTACTATAACAGCTAAAATCAGTATCTCTAGAATCATTCTGGGGGTACTTTTCTAGGGGTTCTCAAGTACTGGGTGTGACGAAGGTTGAGAACCGATTAGGTGAGCAATATCAGCTAACTTTCAGCACAATAGTGTGTGTAGATACATATTGCGGCTTTGCTGCGCACGCACATTTAGACATTTAGAGAACAACCAATCCTAGGATTTCGTCTGACGCAAGTCCATAAGAAGTCCAGAAAATATAAAGCAGATGAAAGCAGCGGCGCGCACTTACCGAAACGTTCTACTCGAAGGCTTGCTGTTGCTTTTGGAAAATCCGATAGCAGTTAGAGGTTGATTCTGCCCATAGATTTGAATTTCGATTCTTGCGGTAGAAAAATGACTCCAGAATTGAACCAAACAGACTACAATTGCCAAAATTTATTAAAGAAAATGTGTAAGCATCGGTCGTTCCCAGGTCAGCCAGTAGCGATGAGCTACATTTTCATCCAGTAAGGCTTTCGATTGGCAATATTTCCGTTACTGGGTTGTATAACTTGCAAATTATCCGAAAAGACCGCTGAATTCTCTTTCACCCATGGTGTGGTGTGCCGCTTCAATTTTGAGATATGGGCTCGCACTAGATAGAAAAATTTACCATGGGAGAGTAATAGAAAGAAATCCAATTAATGGAAAGATTACCTGTTTATTCTCGGGAGAAATGCACATAACATTAGAGTTGAGGGTAAAAATAAATCTTCAGAGCGAGATTTTGCATGGACAGGCAAGGCGTCGGGACTAGCAATGCGACGATGTCGTCAGTTTTGGCTCTGTGGAGTAAGTTAGAGTTTAAGTTTTAAGTTAAAATTTTAGTGTTAGAGTTTTAATTTAAAGTTAAAGTTAGAGTTTTAGTTTTAAGTTAGACTTAGAGTTTTTGTTTAAATTTAGAGTTAGAGTTTCAATTTTGAGCTAGAGTTAGAGTTTCAATTTTAAGTTGGAGTTAGAGTTTCACTTTCAAGATAGAGCTTTAGAATGCATAGGGAAAACGTCGTCCAAAAACCCAGCTTACGGGATGGCTAGTAATTGGTCATGAAACTACTGTCCACCAAACAAACTTCAGAGTACCCGTGAGCCTCACTCAGGACATGCCGCGAAGAGAAGTCAGGCGAGTGGACGGATGAGCGATGCATGCAATAGCAGGGAAGGCTCCGTGGTCTCTATCATCGGTAGAAGTGAAGCGCAGCGGATGAAAATCTCCAGCGTAGGGCGTCCAGACGAAGGCTGCGTAGGCTTTAGTTGTGCAAAGAATTATTATTATTGAAATTTTTATTAGTTAATTATTAAATTTTTTTAATTATTCTGAAACAATATGTGTTTCAGAACCTTATCAGAGCTAAAGGAGCAAAATAGAAGAAGTAGAATAGAATTGAAGAAGTAAACGCCGTTTTCATCAGTGTGTGTGAACGTGTGGTATAAAAATTCTGAGATTGAATCCTCCAAACTCTCGTCATCTTGAGAACATTATTTCCTTGCTTAATAATTATAAATGAGATACTATTCCTACCTCGAGTAAAACATCACTTCATCTCTGTGTTCCCTTATAACATCTTAAAAACCCATAATTACTTCTATCGGTTCTGCCGTACCCTGACGCACCAAGCAACTTTTACTTTGTCAACAGTGTAAATCTATCCGGTATCTTCCATCTTTAGTATCACAACAAAGGATTGCTAAGTTTTCCTAAGTAATTTCAACTTAAAATGCAACAGAATCGGGACTTGGTGGAATAAGTGTTAATATGATTAGAAAATACAATATTCTCAAATTATGTTGAATAATCTGGAAAATTCGATACAGGAGTCACAGCTTATTTTTAGGAGTTCTTCATCACTCAAGCGTGTTCCATGTGATGAATTCAGGTCTAATAACCATTTATATTCTACGGTTGTCTGTTGAAAAACTCAGCTACTCGAAATATTTATTCGGATGTGTTCGTTTGTTGGTTTAACTGTGAAATTGGTATGGACGACCGTACATTCATATTATATCATAACATCTGTATCCTAATTTTTAAATGGATTATTGAATATTCATAATCCATTTTTAAACATGGTAAATTATTAGCGAGGACCAAATAAAATAAAAGGAAGGATTAAAAAGGATCATATATACATCTGGCTATATATGTATCTATATGTCTTTCAGTAAGAGCATTGATGAAGAAAAATGCGCTTATAATTAATTTGATATATTGAAATTATCGAGCCTAATAACTCACGTAAAACGCAATATTTATTCAACACTGGCGAAGAGCAAATGTCTTTAAATGAACTCCTGTTAGCCATTAATGTGACCAGTGTAACTACTAGTTTCGCTAAACCTTGCAATTTGTTCATTTGTTCGTTTGGCTCTCTAAATAATTCTATTTGGTGATGTCATTATAGCAGGTCACGTCAATCGTTGTCTTGGCCCTCAAATCAATTGACAGGAGCTCCATAGTTACGTATAACTCTTTTAAAGGCTTCTAAAAAATTTTATTTCACATTATTTTATCCAAGTTCTGATTCGGGAGTAATATTGAGGTTAAACGTGTTAAATCCGTTTTTTAAAACCTTAGGAATCAGAAGCTTGTAATTTGTTACGTGTATTCTTGTAATGTACAACACAAATCTTAAACAAAATATCGCAGGACCAGAGTAAAATTTTCTCGACGTTACCAAGCCTCTACACATGTGGTCAAAAACGAATTTTGGCTATGAATGGAAGATACAAATTATTTTACTGGATATATCTTCTAAAGATTATCAAACGATCTTACCATTTCATTGCAGGCCAGAAATTTTCCATTTTATCCGAAGAGATAGGTGATTCTTTATTTCAAACATGCAAATTAATGCGTTGAATAGTCTTTGATGTAACCATGACATACTAGACAATAACAGTAGCTGAAGCAAAAAATTTGAAAAAAGTGTTATAAAAAATTTCAATGTTTTTTGAATTCGTTTCTTATTCAGATAATGTGAAGCTGAATGATTAATATTTGCGTCTTTCCTAAAGTTTTGAGAAACATGCTCAAAATGAATACGAGCAATTCCTACTTGAATTAACAGGCGCAGAGAGAGAATTTTTTTACAATTTCAAGATCCTAATTGGTTTCTTAATAATAATTACGCTTGAAAATTGACGATGATATCCAAAGCTTGATAAAAGCGTCGTGAAGGTCAGAACAGAGCACAGGCCTGTATATTGCTTCAACGCCGGACTTAGCTGCAGCTTACGTCTTTACTGGGACTAGTGAAAAGCAGATCTGAAACACTGCTCTGCAAAGTGCTTATACGCCACAGCTCCTCCTCTGTCTTGCATTAGCAAATTGAGAAAATATAAAACTATTATCATGAAGATATCATGAAGACGCTTGAATGAACTGGATACTGTAAAGGGACTAGCCTGTTCACTCTCGCTACTAATGTACATATATTTAAGTTAAGTCAAAAAGAGAAATCAAGGACACCAGAAGGTACTGAAAAAAAGTTGAAGGTGAACTAATTAGGGCGAATTCCAATTTTTAATCTTACTCACAGTATTTCTTTCTATAAAAGAATAAATATTCCAGTGAGTCTTGAATTATGCTGCTTAATTAATGTTGCGTAAGCCATTACGAGAACCAGCTAACACGTTCGCTGCGTTTCCGCGGTTGTGAACATTTGGTTTGGTTAGGTCGAAAAGAGCAGAATTGGGAAATCGACTTTACTGCTTGAATACATTTTTATCTTTCCTAAGATAAGTGAACATACAATTGCACGATAACCTGTCACGCCTTACGTATGATAACAGTTATTTTTTAAAAAGGTCACGAAACAACGTAAACGGGATTGATTTACCCCCGAAGGTGAATGAGCAATTTACCTAGTGGTACACCTATGACCCAATAGACGGGGAACGTGTCAAAAAACAAGGATTCAAGGTAACAAGGATTCATTGATGATAAGCAGTGAGTTCTGGTCCCGTTAGCAATAATTTAATGAATTCAGGCGTCTTTTATTAACATGTTTAAATTAGAGTATATGTGAACTTGTAATAGAGAACGATTTTATCGTTTTAATATGAAAGTTATGAACATTTGATATCATAAGAGATACAAAGCCTAGTTATTTGCCATCAACAGTACATATATACAAATTTGAATAAATAAATCGAAAAAGGCATTAATGGTAAATAAAATTTTAAAAATGGCAAGCGCGTCACCAGATGAAAAGACGTGGAAGCTTTCACCCTGCTCTGATACTCCATGTGTACGAGTTCATCCGCTGCCACGCCATATGTCGTAGGCCTCCATTGCCTGCCTGCTTTTGGGTTTGTAGAATTGCAAGCGCCTTCCAAAAACAAAAGACACTCAATATCTTCCTGAAAGTTGCAAGTAAAAAATCGTGGGGCGGCAATCCAACGACAAAAAGAGTTAACCCTTACCACCATCTAGCTCACGCTCTCAACCCACTCTTCTTCCCGACCATATTCTGCTGCTGTGTCAGCTATGAAGTACTCGCCCAAAATTAGTTAAAAAGGCAAGATTTTATTCCAATAAATGTATCTTTAATAATTTCTCAGCATCACGATAAATTTGAAGTTCATTACGTGTTAAAATTCTCAGCAAATTGCTTATCATTTTACTAAATCACACTATAGTATCACACTATAATCTAAATCTAATCTAAATCACACTAAATCACACTATAGTCAATAGGTAAAATGCAGCGTTTAAATGCCACTGGCATCATCATCATCAGGCTGAAAAGACGAAAAGAAAACTGGTCACTCTATAGAAATGATACAATCATACAGGGAAAAAACACCGACCATTAATAAAGTTAATACCAAAACACACATGTATGTAAAATACCAAGACTAACTATTCTCAACACATGTTCACTTGGCCGAAGAATAAAGCGAAAGGGGGGACTGTAACGATTGTTCCAACAATTTACGGCGCGGTTCTTTTAAACAATTTCAGAGCAAAAAAATCGTTCATATTTTCATTGAGGGAAGGTTTGAGTTTATGGATATGTAAGGCTTCAATAATTTGAATATGCTGTTTTTTACGGACATTATACAATACTGTAGTAGCTGGATAGAGATCTTCATTAGAGGGCTTGGAGCTGTGATGAATACGGAAATGGTTAAAAACGGAGCCTTGATACTTATGTGCATTAAACCGCTGTTTAAGGGTCATTCTAGTCAAGCCAATGTAACAGTTGTTGAGAGACATACATTCTCTCCTCATACATTTAAATTGATAAATTACATTGGCCCTATCTAGATCCCCGACCGCAGACATTGAAATATTGTTTTTTACAACAAGGTTACTGATTTTGCGGTTTTTGTAATAAATTAAAATTTTTAGTCTGGTATTACTATCAACAGGCTTGACAAAAGTGCGTATTATATTCTTAAAGACTCTTTCATCTATTTTGTAGTTAGGGTGCATTTGATTTTCGTAAAAAATCTTAACGTAACTGGAACATACATTAGCATGGTTATAACCGTTTACAATTCTACTCCAAAAATTATTAATTTTGCAGTCAACAAGGGTATTAGGGAAATTATTGTTTACCAGTAACCGTTTTATTCTAAGTACTTCTATGTGAAAATTTGCCCAACTACTGCACACCTTGTAAGCTCTATTCAATAATGTAGAAATTACACCTTCCTTGTAAGTCTGTGGAGCTTCACATTCATAATTAATAGTTTCCCCTGCATGTGAAGGCTTAGTGTAAACTGATCTCTGATAAGAAACTTCTGTTGCCTCAACAAGAACATCCAAAAATGGCAGCTTCCCCTCTACACCGATTTCATATGTGAACGTCAAAACAGAGTTACCCATCATCAAATCTCTTAGCGTTTCCAACTGATTAATACTATCCACCGCCACAAAAATATCGTCAACACATCTACCATACACAAGTGGTTTCGTAGGCAAGGCGCTTAAGACCATGTTTTCCACAAAACACATATAAAAGTTCGCAAACGTTGGTCCCAAAGGTGATCCCAGTGGCATTGAAACGTTGCATTTTACCTATTGACTAAGTGTGATTTAGTGTGATTTAGATTAGATTTAGATTATAGTGTGATTATAGTGTGATACTATAGTGTGATTTAGTAAAATGATATCCAATAAATGTAATGAATGGGGCGCTGTGAAGAATTGCGACACCACGAGTTTTCCGATGAGCTTCGCTTAGCTGTGCACGGTAATTAAAAGATCTCGCTAGAACATGACGTCGGCTGAAATTCGCATATAATACTCGTATTTGCACTGTCTGTAAAGATATTGATGTAAATGCCAGAAAATAAACAGAATTTAACAGTCGGACCGCTACGTGAGCTGCCGGTGCTCACAGAGGGGATTTTCATGATGCAGCTGACTGACCAGTAATCACAAACTCAATTTTCATAATACTCAATCCAAACTAATTGAAGGCATGATCCAGTTAACTTTGGCAATTTTCAAAATTGCTAACAACAATTGATTTCAAATAAAAGTTGAATTTTGAACTTTAGTTTAACCCAATCCGATCAAAATGTTAATAGCCGTTGCTGTGAACTGAATTTCAATTTGTCGACTGCGGAACTTCCTATTTCGATTCCGTTTCTACAAGACGACGAATAATGACTTTCAACATTAACAACAACAAGACAAATCTATGCTCCTTTGAAATATAATTTTATGATCATGTTAGAAAACTGAATCTCAAATTTTAGACTGTTTATTTATTTATTTTTTTTGATCGACATCATTTCTGCACGTCCTCCAACTCAAATATACCTAACATTTATGTCAAATATCGTACCGGGCTTTAATTTCCTCGATTATTTATCTAACAACACTCCAGATTAACCAGAGAACACCTATCGAGTTATCCTTTATGAGAAAACTTGCAATTTAAATGTAATATTTTCACATTGAGAATTACTCGATAAGTGTTTTCAGTTGCATCAAATAGAACTAAACTAGAAAAACCGAACTGAAGACCAATAAACCAATTGTGCTTTCCAACATAAACCTGGAACACAATACATGAAAAGAACAGTAATAGAGGTCGCTACAGGAAACAATGACATATCAGAAACTTAAAAACGAAGAAAATTCCGAGAAAATTTATCATCTTTACTGAGAAAACGTTTCGGAGTCCAGCTCCATCATCAGTTCCAAAAAAAAGAAAAAGAATTGCGTCTGAAATAAAAGATCAAAGTACAATGAATTGTAGATACTATAAATGTATCATGAAAAGAAAAATACAAAGTATGACACTAACAAAAACAAAGAATAAAATACAGATGTACAAATAAATACATGTAACAAATAAGTATGAAATGAAATACGGTTGGTACCGGCGGGGATCTACCTATTCACAATTTGCAATGGGTACGAACTGTTTATATTGTTCAAATCCGGGTTTCGTTTGAAGATATGCAAGGATTCTAAAATTCTGAGGTCATAAGGGGTTGAAGCTGAGTCTAAAATTTTGAAATCGGCTGGAGCTATAGGAACATTGCATTTTTCGGCATGATTTCGCACTGCAGAATGCGATGGGTGTGCTAGTTGGTTACCAGTACGGAAGCTTCTACCTCTATGTTCTGCCACTCTGATATAAAAATTTCGTGACGTCATACCGACGTACGAAGATGTGCACTGCACACAACTATAGGAGTACACCAAAGAGGCTCGCATATCAGTGGGAAGCATGTCTTTGTACCGAAAAAAAGAAGCAATTTAGAAATTATTAACCTGAGTGACATGTAAAGTGACACGTTTCACACGGCTTACCAAAAATACATAAGTCCGATTTCGCTCCAAAATTTCAACTCAGGCCAATTGTAGCTGCTTACAATACTCCCAGTTACCAACTGAGTAAACTTCTTGTCCCAGTCCTTGCTCATTTAACAAAAAATGAGTACACAGTCGACAATGCTTTCATATTCAGTGAAAATATTAGAAAGATTCCTATCGGTAAAAATTTGACGATGGCTTCATTTGATGTATAATCGCTTTATACTAATATCCCCCTGCGAGAAACTATTGATATTTGTCTGAAACAGGTATTTTCGGAGGGGAAAGTCGAAATTTATGGGCCTAACTAGTAAAGTGTTCAAAAATTTACTAGAACTATCAGTGATGCACTCTTTCTTTATTTTTGCAGGGAAATTTTACAAACAAATAGAAGGCCTTGCAATGGGACTTCCTTTAGCCTCATCACTCGCCAATATATTTATTTGTTTTCATGAAACTAAATGGTTAAATGAATGTCCTTCTGACTTTAAGCCTATTTTCTACAAGCGGTACATGGACGATACCTTTGTTCTTTTTAGCCATCCATCACACGTCGATCAGTTTTTGAACTACCTTAATCTTAAGCATAAATTAATTAAATTTACAGTGGAGGTGGAAAAGAATGACACATTGGCCTTTTTAGACTGTCTCGTGACCAAGGATAAGGATCAGTTTCAGACGTCTATGTATCGCAAGCCCACTTTTACTGGATTAGGCTCTAGTTTTTTCAGTTTTTGTTCGATAAATTTCAAAATTAATTGTCTCCAAACTTTAATTAACAGGGGTTACAAAGTATGTTCAACTTTCAAATACGTGCATTGTGAATTTGAATTCTTACGATCATATTTTACAGCTAATGGGTTTCCGCTGGGTCTCATTAATTCGAAAATTAAACAATTTTTGTCAGAGCAATACAAGTCTCAACCTGCCGAAGTTAGCACTAAAGACCGTTTGTACTGTTCATTTCCGTATTTTGGGGCACCGTCCGATAAGCTGTCTCATGAATTGAAATTATTGTTTGCGAAATATTTCCCTAATTTTACTTTACATGTCACTCAGGTTAATAATTTCAAAATTGCTTCTTTTTTTCGGTACAAAGACATGCTTCCCACTGATATGCGAGCCTCTTTGGTGTACTCTTATAGTTGTGTGCAGTGCACATCTTCGTACGTCGGTATGACGTCATGAAATTTTTATATCAGAGTGGCAGAGCACAGAGGTAGAAGCTTCCGTACTGGTAACCAACTAGCAACTAGCACACCCATCGCATTCTGCAGTGCGAAATCATGCCGAAAAATGCAATGTTCCCATTGCCCCTGCCGATTTCAAAATTTTAGACTCAGCTTCAACCCCTTATGGCTTCAGAATTTTAGAATCCTTGCATATCTTCAAACGGAACCCGGATTTGAACAATATGGACAGTTCGTACCCATTGCAAATTGTGAATAGGTAGATCCCCGCCGGTACCAACCGTACTTCATTTCAAACTTATTTGTAACATGTATTTATTTGTGCATCTGTATTTTATTCTTTGTTTTTGTTAGTGTCATACTTTGTGTTTTTATTTTCATGATACATTTTTAGTATCTACAATTCATTGCACTCTGATCTTTTATTTCAGACGCAATTCTTTTTCTTTTTTTTAACTGATGATGGAGCTGGACCCCGAAACGTTTTCTTAGTAAAGATGATAAATTTTCTCGGAATTTTCTTCGTTTTTTAGTTTCTGATAAGGTTGCGATTAAAGCAAACCACTTACGTGTTCAGATATATTAAATCAAAATGACATCTGAAACAGCTCAGTACCGTGCTGCTGCAGCTGCGAGTGAGCGATCTATCACATAATGGAGGGTCATTCATTATACAAGTGACATTTGGCAGCAGCCACGAAGCACCAGCTACGAAGCTGAAGGAAAACCGGTCTTCCGTAGTGCAATGTGATCATTATGGTCTTATTCGTTCAATGCGTCGACTATAAATTGTATGTATATAATGATTACAAATTTTTTTATCACTAATTTCGAAAACATTCTTATTAACCCCTAGTAAAACACATGTGTTTTTTGGAGTTCCAATGTTGTAGCTCACACAACCACCTATACTGCAACTGCGAACAATTGCAACTCTGCGAGAAATGAAAGCGTCTGGCCCACATACTTCCTTAAGTTTCTGTCTCGAAAAAGTCCGAAGGGAACACCAACTCGTTATTGATTTGGTCTCGTAAAATCGATTAAGCATGTGTACAATCTCCTTTACGATCCTTCAGATGATCTGTTATATCTTGAATATTTATTGCACAGTCTTCCGCCCCTCCAGCGTATGTCATCGACGGTTCAACACCGACCCTCAATCTACACCCTCGCTTTCACTTCTACCCACTTTTCTGCACACCTCACACGAGAGTGTCATGGCATCGAGGATTGCCACTTCACTTCAAAAGATGTATACAGGGTGTTTTTTTTTACTTTGAACAAACTTCGAACTTAGGTACAAAAACTCGAAATAAATCGATTTTCATGAATGACAAAATGTCCAAAACTCATTAGTTTTCGAGTTATAGTTACTTGAAGAATATTAGAACTTCAAGTAGGATTACAAGCGCGGACTATTTTTAGCGCTACCTCTGATAGTTCAAGAGGTTTTTGGGCCCCACTAATGTAGTATTTTTGTAATTTCACAATGAAATTTGCGTGTACACGTTTTACAAATAAGAATAAATTGTCCTAAATGAGTAATTATCAATTATTATCATGTAAGCTAACCATTAATCAGTAAGCATTGCAGGACACAGGTAAAAACCATAATCAATACAAACTTTAATGTAAGAACTTTAACGCAAGAACAAACTTGAATACAGTTTTATTACAACAGTTACTCGAAATGGCCTCCATGAACTTCAACAAATTTACGACATCTAACAGCCATTGAGCGCCTTACAGATTGAAACACGCTAGGCATTTCCGTAATACGGCCAGCTGAGTCCACAATGCGTCCAACCAGATCCTGTTCCGATTCAACAGGAGTGGCATACACGAGGTCCTTCATGGTTCCCCACAAGAAGAAATCCAGTGGCGTCAAATCAGGCGACCTAGCTGGCCATGCTACAGGAGCACCTCTGCCAATCCATCGGTTTTGAAATTGGTTATTCAGGAACAGGCGTGTTTCACGAAAGTAATGTGCTGGCGCTCCGTCATGCTGGAACCACATTCGCCTGCGTGTCTCCAAGGGCACGTCCTCCAGTAGTCCAGGCAAAACTTCGCGTAGGAAGATGGTGTACGCAGGTCCCGTGAGAGGAGAAGGTAGTAGGTACGGACCAATTAAATTATTGCCAATAATGCCTGCCCACACGTTGCCACTAAATCTGTGCTGGTGACTATTAGGCTGAATAACATGAGGGTTATTTCCAGTGCAGAAATGATTATTGTGACGGTTGAAAACCCCATCACGACCGAAATAAGCTTCTTCTGTGAAGAGAATAAGTTTTGAGAACCCGCGATTCATTCTTTCCTGTTGCATTAACCAGTGGAAAAACAGCATACGAGGTTCAAAATCACCTGGCATGAGCCCTTGCACTCTTTGGAAATGGTACGGATGTAATTGCTGACGATGTAGTGCCCTCCACACAGTAGTATGGTTTCGCAAGCCAAGACGTTGAGCAGCTGCACGAGTGCTGGTTCGGGGATGTTGCTCAGAGTATTCCACAATTCTATCCTCCTGTGGATGATGGCTGCGCCCAGCATTCCCTCTGTTAACGTTGAAGCTGCCGGTGTCACGCAATCTCGTATGCAGAGTAGCAAAATACCGGAAATCAGGCACTTCGCGCCGAGGAAACCTTTCTCTGTACATCCTCAGAGCGAGCCTACCATTTCCGCCTGCAGCTCCATAAATCAAATGCATGTCTGCCTTCTCAGCATTGGTAAATCTTTCCATGGTGACAGTGCAACGGCGTGTCAACAAATGGCGAACTGATACTGCAACACGTGCGTTCCAGTAATGTAGATTGTCATTAATAAATTTTATTTCATTTTTTCAGTTTCACATTGCATCTTGAAATTTTGTCGTTGATTACATGGAATGGATAACCCATAATGAAATGAGAAAAAATGTTTTAATTGTATTCGACAATCTCGAAAACTAACAACTTTAAATAACAATTGGTGTGCGGCCCAGTTATAACATGCACTTCTAAACATGCTTTGCGACGCCATAACTCGGAAACTAATGAGTTTTGGACATTTTGTCATTCATGAAAATCGATTTATTTTGAGTTTTTGTACCTAAGTCCGAAGTTTGTTCAAAGTAAAAAAAACACCCTGTATAACTTCGTCTTTGTTATATTAACCGCGCAGACGACTATTCATTTATATAAATTTAATGTAGGATTTAGTTCTTCAATGATTAATCAGGACTGTGGGTATTCCAATTAACTTTCAATAATTGTTCTTGACATCTCTGTTGTGTCACGTGGCTTGCCTGCGATAGTTACCCGATACGAGACACACATTCTCGGTTAGTGTACAACAGCGCTAACTTGCTGGGAGTTTCTTGCATGGGTCATTGCTGATTTTACGATCTGTGTGATGTAAAATTATATTGATAAAACTGAGCAAATTTTGCTCAAGCACTACAGTGTTATGGGATTCTTCATAGAGGATGAAAATCATTTCACTTTGATTACTCGCAACTGAAAGTAAAAGCAACAAAACGATAAGGCTCTCTGTATTCGCATTATTGACCTCCAAATGGACTTGTAAGGTAAGTCTCCGCTAAACTAACATGGCCAGTTAGACTTCTTTCTAAAATGCAAAATACGGTAAACAAAGAAAAACAGAGCAACATAAACAATCTCAATTTTTCTTTATTACTATTGGTTGGGTCAGCTAGGACCCTTGAAATCATTATAGAGTAATATAGAGACATAAAAGATGGCATAGCAACGTCAAGCCGTGAAAAAAGTCGTGCAACGTCAAGCCGTGAAAGGAGATGCATTTTGAAAAACCGCCCCTAAAATCTCGTTTTCTTTACAGAAAATCGCATTTTTTCATAGATGACAAACGATTCCAAATTGCATTTCCTATCAGTATACTAAATTTCATTGCTTAAAGTTCAATATTCAAAAGATCTTCCTCATGGGGTACTCATTCCTTAATCGACTTCTTCTCTGATTGCAGCCAAAGCCAGATGAGCCAAATCTTGCGATCACAAGTAGAGCTTGCCTGGCTTGCTCCGAACAAAGTGGTAGTTGGAACAGTCATTCTGCAAATTGTAATTTATTTTTATTTTGTTATCATTTGCACAGTTGATATTTAATAACGTATTCCAATTTATCGGATGCTTTAGCTGCAGTCGGGTGTGTAAAGATAAGAAACTAAAGGCGTCAACCATCCAAGAGGTCCTGCGTCGTTGCAACGATTAGGCTGGTTCAGAGACGATGGATTGAATCAGAAAAGTCGCCGGCGGAAACCAGTACACTTCCTCAAAGTCTACTTGCTTCTTCATCGCTTACTTTGACCGCTTCTAAGTTGCCTTATTTGCTAGCTCCGTCGACATCAGGTTATGAGACTCCTCCCTTCAGCGGGGTTTAGACGGAGGGCGCTTTCCCCGGGGCAACGCCCTTTCTCCCTCCCAGTCTCTTCAAAAAACCCTAAACCCTCGATCTAATGCCTCCCACCCTTTCCCCATGCGTGTCGTCGCTGTCACCCTTCATGCTGGAAAAACTCAGGAGCGACTGACTCGGCAGTCTTAAAAATAGGGTGTATCTCTCAGTTGCTTTGCTGTCCTATCCTCATGCCTAATCCCGACCCAAAAAGTTTCCTCTGATCTAGAAAAGGAGCGAGGGCTAAAGTTTTAACATTAATAGATTTATTGAAAGCATGGCGTCAGTGTAATTGTATTTATTGTGCCTGTAAATTTAATTTCTTTATGAAGTACTATCGCTCCTATGTTGCCGACTTTGAAATGATCTGTTGCTGAAATATTTTTCGCTGTCATGCTATTATTAACAGTGGATGACTCGTGATAGGACTTGGGTATAATTTGTTTAACTTATTTTTGTAATTCTTGAATTCTTCACGAATACGATGCTGTTTTTGTGCCGGCCTCCGTGGAATAGTTTACAGGTTGAAAACATGAGGTATCGGCATAACGAAAATTTTGTGGCTGGAATGTCAAAAAAACGGATATAAAAACAATATTTTCATTTACGAATTAATGAGTTCATTTGAAACTAGTACTTACTGATCGTACTAATTTGATGTGGCATCTGTTCATCTATTTTTGGTACCAAAAAGGACACAATGTTTATTGTTTTTTTCCTTCGGATTTCATTTTTGTTATATTGAACATGAGTTATCGGCATTGCGAAAATTTCTGTGGCTGGAATGTCAAAAACGGATGTCATAATAATATTTTTATCTACGAATTAAAGAGTTCATTTGGAACTTGTCGTTCCCTCAGGGGGATACAATTATTGTATCAATGGGAACTAGCGCTCCCAGGGAAAGATGTGAGGGCCCGAGCTGAGAGTTACGTGGGCCTTCTTTTTGCTGAAATAAAATGATTTTTGCTATGTTATGGACGACCTTTTTCGGTTCACTGCCGTCCTGGTTTTCAGCACCTACTACTTTCTTCTTCAACTTTTATCTTGTTTCATGAACTTCTTTCCCTTACTGTTTCTATGCCTTTTCTACATAGATTCTGCATTCCCTAATATCCATACTAAATGGTGCCTTCCTCCTCTCTTCGATACGCTCTTCTTTGTAGCGGTTAGGGTGGCCTAAACTAAATCTAATCTAATTTTGAAACTAGTCGTTACTGATCGTACTAACTTGATGTCGGATCTGCCCATCTATTTTCGGCCCCAAAAAGGACCCAATGTATGTTGATTTTTTTTTGCGAATTTTATTTTCGTCGAATCGAACAGGAGGTACCGGCATTTCGAAAATTTCTGTGCCTAATAGCACCAGTTTTATGGGAAAGTTCCATTTGAAAAATTAGTCGTTTATTTTTTATGATGTGAATGTCTTGTAAATTAAGAATTCTATAGAGAGTACAAACGTCGGAGCCGCATGGAAGCGGGTGGTGGAGGGTAACTTCTTCTGAAGAGGTATAGCTGTGGAGGATAACCCCGCCCTCTGCTACTTGCGACTCGATGGCATTATTGCAGGCCCTTTGCGTCTCCTCATCCCAGTTAAAGGACTAAGATGTGTAGTGGTTTAGAGGGTTGTTCGTTGTAGTTATTTGATGTCTATAAATGGAAGTGTGCAAAGTTAATTTGAAATTGGTAAAATTTTCTTAGTAATCGGTTGCTTGATGAGTCCTTTTGTGGTGGTAGTTAATTTTAAATGAATGTTATGTACGTAGTGTTTGCAGTGATGAGTCTTACAAAAAATCTGTGATGGAATTCTTTGCGAACCGAAGATATTTTTGTAAGAATTTATTTCAATAGTCGGATCAATAATTTCAATTAGTCGGATTTATTTCAATTGTCGGCTGTTGAATTGAAATAAATATATTTTTTGAACATCTGTGATGTTTCAACCTATTTATATATCAGGGGCGATTTGAAATGACTTTATATTGTACTGTGAGACTTATCGTAATAGTCTCGTGTTCTACGATGAAGATGACAATTTGAGCCCTCTTACTGTAGCATTCATCTGCATCGCAGCTATTTTTTCTAAAAATGAATTGTAACTTGTTACAATAGGCCTCACCCTGTAATACTAATCTGTTCAATAATCGCAGTTTGTAAGAAACTTGATGAAATATTTACAGTATTAAACAAATTTGTTCAATTTAAATAAATAATTTCGAAAATTTTGTGAAGTCTTCAAATTCACGGTAATTGGACAGATGCGTTTCACAAGATGTGGCTTATTGTTTTTGGAAGCAATTCGCAATTTTTGGGAAAAATCGTTTGTGGGAAACCCACACAAATAGGTTTGATAGTCAATTGCAAGAATTTTTATTATCCTGCAAGTTGAGCACAATTAAAGTTATTTAAGAGCCCTCAACGGAACAAAGAAGGCAACTTAAGGAAATAGGCTACGTAAAGATTAACATGGTAACGCTCAATGCGAATAGGAATTACATTTTATTAAATTGTTCAGGTTGAAATCTAAAAACGGTGGCGATTGGCGTCCCCTAGCACGGCTTAGTCCGTGCTACAGCTGCAGCGACGAGAGAACGTGAGGAGCTGAGTGGCGATTGGCGTCACCAGCACGGCTTAGTCCGCGTCACAGCTGCAGCGACGAGAGAACGTGAGGAGCTGAGTGCAACTATGGGTATCTTCCTCCAAGACTAGAGATCGCGGCCCTGGTCAACACAGGTCTCGACGTCGAGTCAGGCGAATGTCTGCCGTTAGACTTTTAACGAAACATAAGTATTGGGCTGACAAGCCGTCCCAGATCCCTTAGCAGAACACCAAGTAACGGTTCCGCTGCAGTTGGAAGCGCCGAAATAAAAACTGGCGTCCAGCGCGACTCGCAGATACGCCTCCTCACCCCCGGTTATTAAAGTTGTTAATTTGAAGATCCTGCAAGGAAGAATAGTTTTATTAGCAAGAAAAGGGAGAGCAGCTGGGGCATTTGCAGATCAGATCAAGTATTTGAATAAACAAAACCTACCCCCACTACAGCAATGCCAACCTGAGTTAAAGTTGTGCCTCTGTGTGGTGGACACTTTCGGAGTCACGAAGTAATGACGTTAGAGGTAAGGTAAAGGAGTAAAGAGGTAAAGCAAGAAATGCTCATGAAGAGCCGAAACAGGTAAGTAACAAGAGTTAGATTGCAAGTTAAGATTTACCCAGAGACCTAGACAGCGTACTAGCTGTCAGCCGGCAGGCCCCAGGTAACATTATTAAGGAATGATTTAAGCATTTAACTTGAGCCAAGTCGGCTCTAATCCATTCGAATATATTATCAAGTTAAACTCACTCGTACTCACATTCACACGCACTCACATTCACATAGTTAGAGTAAGGTAAGAAATAAGTTAATTAAGCGTAGTAATAAAGATGGTAGCAAGAGGTAGAATTACAGTCGGCAAGTAACGACTATGCAAGAAGCAAGGAGTATTTAAGAAATTGACGTTAAGTGGAAGTGGGCGAGGAAGCACGAAAGATAGCGAGATACCGCAGGTTCAGCGCAGCAGGATCGACGGCCAGGTAAGTCAATAGGAGATGCCCGCAAGACACATCGCTCCCAGTACACTGAGTTCAGCGGTTACAGCACCGAGGACGCCAATATACATCGCACTTAATCCGTAATGCACACATAAGAGTATGCTAAGGTTAATGGGTTCAAAAAATATCTACCTATGAACAGCAAAGGAAGCTCCCAGCTCACCTGCCAGAAGCCACGTTGAACTGTAAGGGTCAAACCCCAATGTGCCTCTCAGGGCAATGGGAAATTTCAGAATTCCCCATACGTTGCACTGCTTATGAATCTCCCGGAATATAGTGATTAGAGATCTATTTTTAACGTTAAATTACCGGCAATTATCGTAAGTTTTGAACGAAGACCGACTATAATAACCGTTTAACTACCGGTAATTAACTGGTTAATATCGTCGGTCTTCGTCCAAAATTTACGGTAAAAAACCGGTAATTTACCGTTAATCAGATGATAATATGAGACATTTGCGACACTAATTCCGACGATATATCGTCGGTTTATGAAAAGAAGAAGATGATAATTACCGGTAAATTCAGATGTAAATCATCGTCAGTCAGACGATAAATTTCTGATTGGGATGTGGTAAACTTTATGCTTCAGAATTTCTATATGATTCGCTGGATGACTTGCTCGCTCAACTTGCTCCTTTTGGGGTTGTTGGAATAAGGAAAATGCACATGGACCCTAAACAAGCGCACTCGCCAATTGTTGTTTTAATATTTCTAGGACCAACATGTCCAGTAGAAATCCAGGCAGGATACTGTCACTATAAGGTAGACCCTTATTATCCAAGCCCAATACGCTGCATAAAATGCTGGAGATGGGGACACACAGCTTCTGTTTGCCGCAACAAGAAAATCAGTAGAAAGTGCTCCTCCTTCGATCATGAAGAACAAAATTGTAACTCAAATAACTATCACTGCCCAAACTGTAATGGAAACCATACAGCAACCTCAAAAGACTGCTCCATCTACATCAACGAGCATGAAGTATTCAAAATCCGAGCTAGTAATCGTATCTCGTTCAATGAAGCCCGTAGAATTGTGTACTCCCAGGGACAAACTAATCCAGAGCAAGAGATTTTTGCGGAAACTTTTCCAGATATACAAGCCCAGTACACATTCCCATCATTAGCACAAACCAACACTCCCGGTAACGCCAGAGGAACACCAGTGGTTTCATATGCTGCAGCCACTTATTCATCAAGAAAAACCATACAGCCTGTAGATAAAGGAAATCTAGTAGGTAGCAAAAAAGAAAAATGTAAACCAAGAGCAGCACATGGAAAACACTCATGCAATAAAAGCAAATCAACATGCACAGTACTCAGATTCTACAGGATACAGACATAGAATACTAAGAAGTAGCTCAAATGCTCCTACAAATCCAGCCTCACTAGAAGCTACCCAAACTCAAGTAGTTATGCAAAACCCTGATAAAAAAAAATTTGGAGGGAATAACACAGAAAAACCAAATGTGAAAATTGAGCTTCTCTTCAGAAAATCTATCCTGCAGTTACTCCTAGTTATCATTAAACTATTAGTTGCAGATTCTATTACAGAGAAAATTGAGTGCTTGACTGAGCTTGGGAAGATATTAAATGCTGAAGAAATAATCACGGAAAACCTTGGAAAGCGGAGTTCACCTCTCTAATCAGTTCACAATTAACTTAAATATATTACAATGAAACCCGAGAGTTTTTTTTCCAAAACTTCCTTTTTTACAGGTAATGACAGATCAACAGCAGCCCAGAATTATATGTCTAAAGGAAACTCACCTAAAGCAAAATAGCCAAGTTAAATTAAGAGGCTACAATGTCCCATACAGAAAAGAACGCACAGAAGGCCGAGAAGGTGGGGTACTAATCTTTGTTCACTACAGCATTCCATCCATTCATGTAATCTCAAGAAGTTTACTGGAAATAGTTGCATGTAAAGATTTTGTTCATAAAAAACCTATTACCACAATGAATGCATATTTCCCTCCTTACCTTGATCAGACCTTTCTACAACAGAACCTAGTAGAGATAAACAACCTGATCACAGGTTCCTGCATCATTCTTATGGACTCAAATGCACATTGCTATTCATGGGGCTCAGATTTCACTGATAGAAGGGGACACGCCATTGAAACTTGGATAACGGATAATCACCTCGTTTTGCTCAATAATACCTACCCAACATTCTTATCTTCAACAGGAACATACACACATGTAGACCTGACAATTGTTTCAGAAGACTTGTACCCAATACTAATTTGGAAAACCCATCAGATACTGCCACTAGTGACCATTTTCCAATATGGATTGAAACAAGCATTGAAGTCCTTAGAGTAGAGGTTTCTAAGCGATGGTTACTAAAATCTGCAAATTGGCCAAAATTTGAAGCAGCGCTAAAATTTCCTGACTGGTCTGAAAAAACAGTCGCCGAGGCATGCAGCATCATTACTGAAGCGGTAATAAATGCAACAAAATAGACAATAATAATGAGCTCCAGTGTTATTACACAAAGGAAAAGCAACTGCTGGTGGAACGAAAAATGTGAAGTGGCCCACAAAACTTACCACAATGCATACAACATATACAAAAACCATAGAGGAAATATAGACAAGTGGATAGCCTTTAAAAGGGCCCGAGCAGTTTTTAGAAAAACAGTGCTGGAGGAAAAAACAAATAACTGGGGAAAGTTTGTTATGAGCCTAAATGACAAAAGCCCCATTAATGTTGTATGGCAAAGGATCAGAGCTATGAAAGGAAGCAGAAATAAAAGTCTTTAATTATTGAAGATTCTCACGATCAAATTGTTACTTGTACCAAAGAAATTGCTGACATTTTAGTTCAGCAATGTGGTCGGAATAGTAAAAATTAATCTAATGACCCAATATTTAATGATCACAGGCAAATCTGCGAAGCTACCAACATCTCTTTTGAAACCTTAACTCCTCAATACAACAATCGCCCTCTCACTTTTACCGAGTTCAACAGAGCTGTTGACAGTTCTAAGACTAAAACTCCGGGTTCAGACATGGTTTCACTGGATTTCATTAAAAACATGAATTATACTCAGAAGACACACATACTGAACTTTTATTACAAAATCTGGGCATCCACGATACCAAGTCAAGGGAAAGAAGCTATCATATGCCTCATACTAAAACCTGGAAAAACTCCAACTGAACCAAAATCAAATAGACCTGTTGCTCTCACCAATGTATTATGCAAAGTCTTTGAAAAAATTGTCAACTGGAGACTTCTTGCATACCTTGAAAACAAAAAACTCTTCAGTAAAACACAAGGTGGATTCAGAGCAGGGCACTCAACATTGGACGCGCTCTCCCGACTAGAAAACTCTGTAAGGAAATCATTCATCACTCAAAATTTCTGCATTGCCATTTTTATAGATATTAAGCAAGCATTTGACTCTGTATGGCACCACGGGCTCATCAAAAAACTTGAATTACTGGGACTTGAAGGGAATCTACCTGAAATAGTAAAATCGTTCATCAGCAATCGTAACATCAAAGTCCGAGTCAACTCTACGTTATCCGAGCCAGTCAAGTTAAATGCAGGAGTACCTCAGGGATCAGTGATTAGTCCAACTCTGTTCAATATTATGATTAATGACATCTTCCAAGATCTGAACCCACAACTCCAAACATCCCCATGTGCAGATGATGGGGCACTTTGGCTTGAACACACTGATATACACCAGGCAAATGAAATTATGCAGGAGGCAATAGATGTTATTCTTGGCTTGTCACAACTCTGGGGATTCCAAATATCGGCAGAAAAAACAAAATACATGATCTTCACCAGAAAACGTATCAAACCCCCTCACCCTTTAAGATATATGAGCTCAAAAAATGAACAAGTAAAGAAACTTAAATTCCTAGGAGTCACACTGGATGTGCAACTGAGGTGGGACCCACACATAAAAGAAGCAGCAAACAAGTGTCAAAAAGACATCAGACTTCTTCGTATGCTTGCAAACACAAAATGGTCTGCAATGTACGCAATTCTAAAGAAAAAATATACCTCACTTATCTTGCCAATGATAGAGTATGCCAGCTTCTTATTAGACACAGCTTGTGCAACTCATCTCAAGCTGCTTGACAGGGTGCAGTATGTAGCTGCCAGATTGATGCTGGGGGCTCTGAGATGTACCAGAGTCAGCAATCTTGAAGTAGATGCAAATCTAATGCCTCTCAAGTACTCTCGAAAAAGCCAACTGTGTCAAAATGCCGTAAGAATACTGAGCATTCCAGAACAACCGATGAAAACTCTTATGCACGATTATTATCCTATTTCTTGTCATAGAAAATAGTCCTGACCCACTTCCTATTTCTGGACGTATATACCATCTGCAAAAAGAACTATCTGCAAAAATATCTGCAAAACAAACACAATACGTTCAAACATCTGCAAAAAGAACTAAGAATGTATATACCATCTGCAAAAAGAATATAGAGACAAAGAACATATCATGCATAGCAACAAAAGACAAATATGACATGTCTGAGATACGCTGCCAGCACAGCCTTAAACTGCAACAAAAGGACACGTTGTCTCATAGCCATTGGACACTCCTATTTCGGCTCCTGCAGGAGTTCCATGCCAACGGAAAAGAAATTTACACAGATGGCTCAATTCAAGGCAAAAATGTTGGAATTGGCATATTTTCTGAAAATGACAGCATATTGGCAAGGTTATCAAATGGTACTTCAATCTTCACAGCTGAACTTACAGCAATTTTTTATGCTATCAAGTTCATCAAGACAAACAAGGAGAATTTATTGTGGTTACCGACTCCTACAGTTCTATCCAGGCCTTGAACCAGCCAATACCCTCCAAAATCTTCCTAACATTTGAAATTAAGAAGCTGTTGCATAAATTACCACCTAACAAGTTAATAATTGAATGGGTATCAACTCATGTAGGCATACCAGGAAATGAAAAAGTAGATGAGCTGGCCAAAGCAGCATGTAAGCTTAAGATGGTTAGCTCCAATTTCTTAGCTCACTCAGACCTTAAACCTATTATCAAGAAACACTTCAATAACGAATGGCAACATGAGTGGGATCTAAACTCAACAGAATATCATGACATAAAATCTATTTTAAAACCAACAGTAAGTAAAACACTACCCAGAAGACATCGAATAATCCTTTCAAGACTTCGGTTACTCACCACTCAATTGACACATAAGCATCTTTTCTTGAAACTTGGACATCCTCAGTGTCAGAGGTGTGGATGTCAGACCAGCATAAGACATTTGCTGATAGAATGTCCAATGCATGATGACCAAAGAATGTCTAAAAAACTAGGGTTAATAAAAATATCGTAACTTTTAACTTGGAAATGCTTCTTAGTGATAAGTTTGATTCAAAGCTGCTGCTCAACTTCCTCAAGGATGGCTAGCTTGCAAATGAAATTTGAAATGCCCCACATCCAAGAAGCTCACTAATACCTTTAATTGGTGAGGAGTCTGAAGATCAACTAAGTAACTAAGTAAGTACTAGTGTGGCACGAAAGATGTTAGCGTGAGGTGTGCGTGAAAATCGCTCTGTAATATTCTTTCGTTTAGGGCCTGTAATCTTTATAGTTTTAAACTGTTGATGTATCTTTGCTAGGAATTCTGCTGTAATTAAGGAATTTTGATAATGTTAAATTTGTGCAACATTATATTTTATGCAGTATATCTTTCATTCTCGAGTCAGTAATCACCATTTAAATACTCTTAAAGTTAGGAAATTATTGTTTTATATGGCTGTGTTTTAGATAAACAAATGTTTATCGCATCTTTACATTAACCATGTTGAAAAATGTACATATTATTAACTTTTGAAATATGATAGTTAAAATTCAACATTGCAGAATTGGGACGCCAAGGAAATATTTCGTACAAAATATGTGGAATATGCAGAAATAAATTCCATCACTGTTTTTTTTGGTCAATTTTGAATTCAAGGCTTTCACGGAAACTAAAAATTCCGTTCCAAAGAATCACTAAAAGAAAACATTTGAAAACGTTTTACACGATTGACATTCTGCTCGCAGATGCGTTATTTTCGAGTTATTCAACTTTGAAGTTTTATGAACGTCGTATTAAGTGAGAGAACGGACACATAAATATGCTATAATAGGGTATTAACGTAACTATGGGTGAGGTTAGGATAGGTTATGATGAGTGAGTTGAATAATCTAACCTAAAATAACATAAATCAACCTAAAATAGCTTACCTTAATTTACCCAAGCCGAGGCTGTTATTTTTGCGCCAAGAAGTGGGCGTCACCCAACAATGACGCGACTAAGCAACCGACCATATAATGTTATTCCTATCTGAACTTAATTATTGTTATATCTCAACAATAACGCATCAGCGAGCAGAATGTCATTCATGTATAACGTTTTTAAATGTGTTCCTTTAGGGATTCTTTGGAACAAAATTCTTAATTTTCGTGAGAGGCTTAAATTCAATGTTGATCGTTTTTTTGTATATAAATTTTGTACAAGGAGACAAGGTAGCCGTTGGGTAATCCTTGGTAAAATTAATGTTAAGTAATAACCAATTATTCCTCCTCTAATACGATGGAATGTAATGTAGGCATGTAGAATTACACTAGAGAGTGTTATGTATACCCCATGAAAATGCCGTATGGTCTCATACAGATGCATTTTTTGTTTAACTGGTATTGAAATATTGGACAAAGGGCTTGGCTGAGAACAAAGATTTAGGTTTAAAGTTTCCTGATGAATTACGCTCTGATCAAGTCAGTTTTTGTGCTCCTAATCCACTAAGGTATCATTATTTCATAAGCAAATATACTGTATTATGTGCAATTTTTAATGCAATTTTCCAATTACCGGTTTTTCACAGAAGACATGATTAAAAATATAGGTAATCATTTCAATTGAAATCAATGTTGACCTTCTAATTGACCCTCCTTACAATTATATATTTGTAAGGACGCTTCTAATTGACTTCATTACATCCGGTATGATTTTTCCCTATTACCCAACTGAAAATCGAGGACGTATCGCCGATGTGTTATGGCCGAGCAAGAGAGAACCTAAAGGACGTATCATCGGTAAATTGCCTCCGCATCATAGGCGAAATGTCCACTTAGGGACGAACTTTTTGGCTGAGATACGTCCGCGGCCGTCCTCGACGACCATACATGCTAAGTCCATGCTACGTCCCTGCTCGACCCATTTCACCGGCGATGCACACATGATTCGCGGATGGCCATCCTTGAATTTGGCATTAAAAAAAATTTCGGTCGCGCACAGCCGAGATTTATCGCCTCTAAACGACCCTCAAATACAAATATATACATATATATATATGAGGGTCGCTGAGAGGCGATAAATCTCGGCTATGCGCGGCCGAAAGTTTTTTTGTCGCCGAAAGTTTTTGTCGAAAGTTGTCGTTTTGAAGAGCAACACTCAAATATATATTAAATATTTGAGTGTTGCTCTTCAAAACGACAACTTCGCTGAGCGTGGCCGAGAGTTTCTAATGGCAAAGCTTAGCAAACACTAAACTGGTTACCCCCGCTGTTTATTATGTAAAGAACAAAAATACCTGCTCATCTTGGCCGAAAATTACGCACACCTTTCCAATTACAGCATAGCCTGCGCTGGTCTTATTTCTACGATCGCATACTGGACTCGCAGTTATTAAAACATGTTTGACATTCAAGTTATTCATTGCTTTTTTTATGTAAATGCAAAGCACGATCAGCATTAAGCACCCAAATATGGTATAAATATAATATTTCATTAAAATTATTCCTTTACTTAAGCTAAATCTAGAATATTAGGATAAGCCTCCCTAGCCATATTAATGCGTTGTAAAGAGTGGAAGAAGAAACACACAAATTTGCAGGGAATTAGTAGCGACTCCGGCCTCGACTCCACCACATCCGAATGAACAACTCCGACTCCACACTAAAACATGCGACTCCGACGATTTTGACTCTCGACTCCGACTCCGGGAATCTATGAACAAGGCGTGTCTACACACCTTGTTTTCAGAATCAACAAGATACACAGAAGTTTATGAAACATGAATGAAGTTAGAGAAGAACGTAATAAATTACTAAAAAGTCAGCAATAAGCTGCAAAAAATGGATCCGTAGTAAAACAAAAGCATATGAAATCAAATGGAATGCCTACCTTTCCTTCGGCTGGGCCTCAGAAATTCCCCTGGGATCACTAATTCCCATGGATATAATAGTTGTTTGCCCTGCGGGGTCTAAACCTTCTTTGACATTTCATCTTAGAATACACCTTGTGTCTTTCCGTCTAACTCGAGTGAAACTGGCTCGTCAAGGGCTGACGCACAATTTTCAAATGTCCAAGTGATAGCTGGAAGATAAGTGACGGGTCTCTTGCCTCTCCTCCATCCCAGTCAACTGATCCTGTTGGAAAAAAAATAGTTGGTTATCTAGTATAGGATTGCTATCCAACGAATGAATATTCTGAGTACGGAATACCCTTAATAGTTTCCTGGTCAAATTTTAGTGGGAATAAATGTTCCTCACAGCATGGGTTTGTAAAGTTTATCCCTCGTTTCAGGTTCAGTATCTGTAGCTTTACTCATTTAATTAAGAAGGGTTTACTGGCTGGAAATAAAACTTTGTTTGAGAAAAATATCGAATTACTTGTGTTTCAATAGTTCTACACATGTTCCAATACAAAGATAATCACTGATTTAAGCTAGATTAGACAGAACAATAATATTGGTATCACAAATATTGGTATCATATTTCACAATGCGAGAAGACTAGGTAGGGTAATTTTGTACATGATTGAAATTACAGATGACTAGTTGTTACTGCTCACCAGATATTCGCATGTTAACGGCACCAGAGATAGAGGCAAAATGAATGAACTGCTGGAGGTTTCACACGTCTATAACCCTTAGTCCTATTGAACAATTTTAGAACAAAAAAGTTTTTGTAATTTCGTTGAGGCTAGGTTTAAGTTTATGACTTATTATTTGAATATGCTCCATTTAACAACATTATACAAATTTTTTGCATTTGAGCACAGATCTTCATTTGAGGGCTTACAGCTATGATCAACACGGAAATGATTAAAAATAGAACATTAATATTTGCGCGAGGTTAATCTTAGCTTCAGTGTCATCCTAGTCATGCCAATGCAACATTTATAGAAAGACTTGCGTTCTATCCTGTTACATTCGAACTGATATATCACATTGCTTCTGCTAAGGTCACTGACTCCGGATCTGGAAATATTGTTTCTAACTAGATAACTGATTTTGTTATTTTGTAGAACACACGAAGTTTTATTGACATATCTGGATCTATGGGTTTCACGAAAGTTTCAACAACATTTTGGAAGACACGTTTATCAATTTTGTAATTGCCATGCATTTGATTTTCATAGAATATATTTATGTTTCGCATAATATCCCGGATTATGGTCCTCATTCGAAATTCGATTAACAAAGTTACCAATTTCATCAATAAGCGTATTGGAGAAATTGTCATTAACAAGCAACCGCTCACGTCGTAGCATTTCTGAGTGAAAACCAGCCCAGCTGTTGCACACTTCATATGTGCTCTTCAACAAGGTATGGATAACGCCTTCTTAATGCACATGCGCTGCATCACAATCGTAGTGTCTGGTTCCACCAGCATGCGAGGGCGTTACATACACAGTTATGCGAAAAGCACCCAGAGATGCTTCAATTGAAACGTCAAGAAATGGCAGCTTTCCATTTAAACCCAGCTCATACATAAACGTAACACCGGATTATCAGCCATTAAATTCCTCAACATCTCAAACTGCTCTACCATTTCAATTTCAACGATAATATCGTCCACGTACCTTCCGTATAAAATCGGCTTCACCGGTATAGAGTTCAAGGTATAGAAGCACTGCACATTTATAAACTTGAACCTACCCTCAACGAAAATACAAATTATTTTTTGCTTTAAAATTGTTCTGTAGGACTGTGGCTTAGACGTTTGGAACCTCTGGTAGATCGTCCACTTTGCCTCTATCTCTGGTGCCGTTACCATATGAATATCTGGTGATCAATAACTAGGCATCTGTAATTTTAATCATGCACAAAATAAGCCCTATTTAGTCATATCACAATGGGATTACCAATATTTATATTCTGTCTGATGTAGCTTAAGTTTTGGATTGACGGAGTTTTATCAAAGTGACTGTTTGTTTTGTCTTTGGCATCCCGAGGATGATGTTGGTAACATCGAAATGTTGCCTTTAAAGACTGATTAAGAAATTTTTTAGAAATTGAGTGTTCATTTTAGTAAAATGATATGTGACCATCTTTGTATTCTAACACGTGGAGAACTAAAACAATTTTGCTAAGTTTAAAAGTTGGAAAATAAATTGTATTAGAATAATTAAAAAACATTTCTATTATACTATCAATCTGTCGTTATAAGCATATGAAAAAAATTTAATTTCAGTGCGCAATGAACATGGTAAATGATGGTCAGTGAAACAATACCCGTATCCGGCATTCCCCTCATCCACCATTTAATTACAGACTACGCTTTGTATCGCTCCAAATGACTACTGCCATCATTAACACTTCAGGGGTCAGGTGCTCTTGATTGTATGATTTCGAGCTTCTTCANAATGAGAGCTTTCATCGGTGTCGTTGCTTTGTTCTTCCCGAAACACCTTTCTCAGCTCGAACCCGTTTAAGGCATCGCCCAAACTTGATACTGGTGCTGCTGCTCTTGTTGTTGCAGTATCATTGGAGGCAGAACAGACACTGCCGAGGTATTCTTCATTATTCACGGTAGGTATCCCCTGATAATTCACCACGTGATTTTAAGCTTCCCCAGTCAGTAGGTTGTGCTTTATTAGCTTATTACAGAGGCCAATTTAAGATTCCTACGCTTTTCTGCTGCCTCGATGAGAGTTCACCACACGGTTAGCTATTTATTCATAATGCTAATATCACTGTCAATATCGAGTGTAACGTTATCATATTTAGGCCAATCAATAAACATCTATATTCATTTCACAGTAAATTCCATCTATTGTTGTTTGATAATCAAGGGTAAATTATGTACAAAAAATAACAAACGTCTAGGATTACTCAAGATATGAAAGTAAGATAGCGCCTACCATACCTTGCATTGACTCATGATGGGAAATTATCTTAATCAGTGTATGCAAGGTTTACAATCTATGTAAGAAATCACGAAAAATAATATCCAGAAAAGTAATTTCATTTTCACATTTACCTGATTCAAAAAGGATACTGAACACTAATTGTGCCCGTTCAATTTTGTTTATAAATCACAAATAATTAGACCAGGAAAATCGTATCCATCCTTCAAGAAAATGTAACAATTCACCAAAAAACAGAAATTCAAAATCAATCAACCAAATTCATTATTAACATTGCGAAAACGCTGCTATTTAAATCAATACTGACTCAACTCTCCACTGGAATTACTAGAATCGATTTCACGATATCAATTCTATCTTTTTAACGTAACTCAGGGCTCCGATATCATGAATGTATTAACAACTCGAAAATGAATAAAAAAAAATGAAACAATGAACTTGCCAAATATTTATCGTGTGTCTCCTATCCTCTCAAAACATATCACAAAAATAATTTCTTAATGACAAGTCATTTGATTTCAGATCTTTGAAAGTCGACAACGCAGGCGATTCTAAAAAATCTTCGATAATTTATTTTCATATTGCTTTCCATATAGTTTCTTTCAGTTTATCCATTTTCTGAAACAAACCTATTACTCTCGAAGTTGCAATGCTAGGGCATTAGAGGGGTTATTCAGAACTGATACAACTCATACATGACATGACGAATCGAAATTGTGTGTTGTAATTGATATCGGCTCTATCAGAACTACTATTAACCGTGTAGTTTCTCGAAGAAAAGTTTAGGGTCTCCTCCAGGTTTTGATATTTATCAGTGATGCAGTTCAATGTACTCCATTTTTCAAATTCATGTTTTTACTGATGATAATACACTTGCTACGACTCTACCTATTGAAAACTACATCTCACGGACAGATAGAATAAATACTGAACTGGAAAAATCTTGTATGCGTCTCAACGCAAATAAAATATCCATTAATTTCTATCGAAAACGAAAAATACATTCTGTTTTATAAGCGAACTATATCTTGCATCAAGATCAGTGATGGCCAGCCAGATGGAAGCGACTAATTAAAGAAAATATCAAAGTATTTTTACCAACTAAAAGCTATCTTTTAAAGTCCATGTTTCATATTAGAACTAAATAAGCTGAATCTGCAACAATTCTCGATGGCGCTACAAATGGTTCATTTGAGGATGTTATGAAAATATTGTGCCTAACGTCAATACATTCATTTCTGCGGTGCGTATAAGAAGCAAAAAATGGAGCTGATAAAAAATGAACCAACTCTGCAGTACA
>JACJUY010001658.1:3190-16633 GCA_014220935.1 Platorchestia sp. MABIK | reverse complement strand
ATTACATTCAACGGTCATTCAAAATCGCCATTAAAACCTGAGAAAGAGAAACAAGTTCATACTTCTTGACTATTTCAAAATGAAATGGCAATCAGTTTCTACATCTTGAAAGCAAAACTTAAAACTCTTTCCATTCTGATATCCTGAAATTTTTCGAAACCTATCTGTAACCTTACTTTTTATCAATGGGCCGCTGAAACAAACGTTCATTGAAATTCTTCTTGCATACAATTGAAATCTAAAAATCAATTAATCAAATCTATGCCAAAAATCAAATGGAATAAATCTAATTCCATGCAACGGATCACATCTTGACCCCAATCTAATATGCTGTTCTTTCTTGGCTCATTCAATCTACTGAAAATTCACTTAGAAGTTCCGAAACTGATTCAGGGCAACAAGTGGCTAAATTTAAAACTTATTCATAGAAGTTGATATTACTACACACTTTTGGTAATAAATAGCTTGAATTGTTTAAGGAAACGTCATCCCTAAAAAATACTTTCTACTATGGAGTTTGAAGCTTTAAACTATACAAGTTTCCATTTTGTAAAATAAACGGCTGTGGTTTCGAACATTTTTTCCATTTTAGAAATAAAAATTTTGAAAAATAACGGAACGTGATTTTCAAATTCTTTTTTCGCGAGTTTTAGACCAAGCCAAAACGAATTGCGCCACTGAATTTAGCACGATACGTTAAATTAGTTAATTTCCTGAGTTTCTTAGAATGAAAAATGGCAAGGGATCGAAAAATTCTTCCAGTAAATTCATGAATTATTGCTCCAAAAGCTACTATTTCCCAAATAAGTCATATAACACCTTGAATATAAAAGAAATTGAGAAATGCTATGAAATAAAAATATTTCCCGTTCATTGTGATGTACATGCCATTGCTCTATTTCTAAAACCTGCACGGAGAGCAACCCTCCACATAACTAATTAAAAAAAATGAACCAACCTTCAGCTCACCAAGTGACGAAACAGTTCTAAGCAATAACGGTTAGCACAAATTCGTTTTAGATGTTTAAGCTAGTAAAAATTGGAATCACGGCAATAGAATGAAACACACCGAATAACCATCAATAAAATTAATTGTTAAAATCCATGTTTACAGCTTATGCATCATTACATGAGCATTATTCTTTCACAATCATTGCAAACCACTTAAACCCACACCGCCTCTCGCAAAATCAAATTGAGAACTAAGATTTGAACTAACGCTATCGCTGAGCCGCTGGCCCGGCTCGGAGCCTTGGACTCGCCGTTACAAGTTTGAACTTTGAACCCGTTTGCAAAGCTAATTTTTACCCTAAAAAAGTAAAATTTAACTGTTCAGTAGCGTGAGCTTGAATATTCTGAACTTATTTTTCCGAAGAATACATAATACTAAACGAAATATTTTGAAAATGTTTCCCCTGTGTGTGTGTGTGCAAGATAGATGACATTTTACTTTGTTATTAAATTCTAATATAAACGTACAATGCTAGGGTAATTTTTACCTTTATCCTCAATTGGTCTGCCTGCGATTCATAGTCGATGTTCTATCATTTATCGATTTCGTGTTCACCTAGCCGCTTCCCAATCTCGTACGAATTTCTTTTCTAGACATAGGTTTTTTATAGGTCTTTTCAGCATATTCAATACCTTTCGTTGATGATGAAGTCTTAGTTTTAAATTGAATATATAAAATAATTGATCATTAGTCTTCGTTCAAAGAGCTCTGGTGTGTTAAAAATGAACCAATCGACTAAATTCGTTTCATTTAAGATGTAAAATTTCGCGGCGTTGCTAAAATATAGTAATTTTTCAAGTTAAAATATTTTAAATAAAATCAAACTAACTACTTTTCATGACAATTCGGAAATACTGAGTAATGAGATTGATCGTAAAATGAAGTAGATCTTCAAATTTAACTCATGCGTAATTTCCAAACTATTTCAGCTGATGTGTGACAAATTCACGAGTACATTCATAGTGTACCATTTTCATGTCGATTTAGATCAAAGCAATTTTCAATTGACAAGAATGGAATTTAGTTGATCATTAGTGTAGCATAATTTGATAGGAATAATTCATGGCATGTCATTAATGATAATAGGCAAGTTTTGCAGTACATATTTCAGAACACATTTGTGTACATTTTACTGTTTGAAACCTATTTTTAGGTTAGGATAGATATGAACGAAAAAATGAAGTATTTTAAAATTTGTTAGGTATTGAAAGAAAATCTAATCTAAAAAATGTAGTATTATTTTCTTGGAAAATATTTATCCTAAAATATTCATACAGCTTAAAGATATTTCCTTTCAAAAGCAGTCCTATTTTATACACGTTTCTCTAAACGGTTGGTCTAGACAATGTGACTTACTTCAGGATTAAACGTTCGCTAAGTTTACAATGCAAAAACATAACTTTGCTTAGAAAATTGTTCGATAAATAAAAATATATAAATCAAGTATGAAACAAAATAAAATGAACATTTCTAGTATTTTAGACAAAGGTTAACGAATATTCATTTATGATAGATCCAATTACATTAAGAATAAGACAAATTTTCGATGTTTGACTGAATATTTCATTCATGACAATTCAAATTTTACATCGGAAGACAGTCAAATTGGTTTCTGATACACTTCATGACTTATGTGACAAATTAGATATTCTTGGTAACAAATATCATAGCCTTGACGATAAATTAGATATAATCGATTGAGAATTATGGATCCTTGATGACATATGATATTTCATCGGTGACAATTTAGACATCCATTGCGGCGAATTAGATAGCCTTTTAATAAATTATATAACCTTTCCAACAAAATAGATATCCTGCGTTCCAAATTAGATGTGCTCTGTGACCAATTAGATATCCTTCACATACGAGCATTGAATTGTTGCATGGCTGCATGTAAAAGACCACAAAGGAAAAATTCGGGATTTAAGTGAAGGCCTTATCTCAAATACAGCATGTTCAACGAACTTTCAGCGGTTAGGGGCAAAATGTTCCTAAGATTCTCTACGTGTTAGCGACAAAACCTGTATACGTATTCATGTATATAATTCCTTATTTGCGAGTTGCGACTTTTTCAATGTTAGCTAGGAAAATTTAAACAGTTGCTTAACGATCGGTTCAGAGCTGTATTATGAGGCTAATATGCATGCGTCAACACTTCTCAAATTTTCCTTTGAATTAATAAAAATACCTAATGCAGTACTTAAATCACGCGTTTTAAAAAGAAACGGGTAATTTCTACTCTATCAAATATTGTAGAATGTAGTCCTATCTGTTATGTGCCGCGTGAGCTGGAAAAGAAACAAACACATATATCAAAATACAAGTAACCGCACCAATGCTTCTATTGTACAGCACAGTTAAGTGTTCATTCACATTGATATGAACATTTTTGATGAAGACAATTTTAAAGCATGCAACATTTAGTTTCAAGCTTGATGTGTACACAACAACGTGAAAACACGTGTTTGATGGCTCATGTCCGTCCATTGTACGGCCATAATTCAACGATGTTTGTATAACTGTAAACCACCGATGGCCGTCCTTAAATATTATGGCCATAATCAACTGAAAATTTTGCAGCCTCAAATCATATCTGGCCAGCTTTGAATGCGCCGTCCGTGCTGGACCGTGAGTTGTTAAGAGCGCGGCAAGAGAGTTACAAGGCTGAGCCGGCCTACTTGGCTTCTGTCTCGTCCCTAATCAACCGTCTCGTCCATAATTCACCGGCGACACGTCCCTGATTTTCAATTGGGTAGTTAACTGTTATGTTGAAAAGCCTATCAGTAGACAATTTGGAGGGCTGCTTGTATCAGTTTTTCTCAGCAATTTGGCAGCAAGCGGTAATAAAATGTAACATGTGTATTCATGGCTGATAAATTCAATTTCCATGAAAAAGATGTATTAGTGTGAAATATTTTTAGTTGAAGACAATCTTTCATTCTCTTCACTGGTATCCTTTCTGCACTTCTCTGTCTCATTTCGTGTTTTTCTTCTTTTGAACCTTCTTTCAACGTTGCACCAGGATTTCTGCGCAGGAATTCATCATCGCATAAATTCCCATTACCACAAATTAAAAAAGTACCATCTTCAAGTTGGTACCTTGTACTTTCCTCTCTTAAAACAGCAATATCTGATCCATGCGAGCCTCAAACTAATTAATCAATAGATCCTTATTAGGAAGCGATAGTAGACTCGCTACAATTCTTACTCTCAATCGAGTCATTCGTATTTTTATTTCATTTATCCCCTCAAGGTGATACAATTATTGTTTCTATGGGAATCAGCACTCAGAGGGAGATAATATATGGGCCTGATTCGATAGTTTGATAGCCTTCATTTTGTTGAAATAAATTATGTTTTTCGTTTTGTTAAGGACCATCTAATTTCGGTTCACTGCTGTCATGTTTTGCAGCTCCTCTCACTTTCTTCCTGACTTTTTCCATTCTTTCAACCTTCTTTCTAAACCTGCTGTTTCTCTGCGCAGGGGATCCTGTGCGGGGACACGCCTTGTGCATAGAATCCGTATTCCCTAATGACCATCATTAATAGAGCCTTCGTTATTCCTCTCTTTTGAACTTCTTTTCTTGAGATAGGGAGGCTTAACTAAACTAACATTTAATCTTTATCTTCAAAGCGCAAGTGATTCTGTGCGGAAACACACCATGTGCATAAAATCCGCGTTAACTTATGATCACCATCCCACAATGGTTCCTTCATTCTTCCTCTTTTGAACGGCTTTGTGGCGGAAAGGGAGGTTTTTAACTAACATATGATTTAACATAATCTTATTTCATTCATCCGATTATGCTAAGGTCTGTTTACGGTTAATTATTTGCTTTTTTTTAGAGGACGAAAGTGAAATTCGTTTTCCAAATATGTGTGATGTAAGTTAGTTGACATAAGTTTCTGAACTAGTCAGTACCATAACTGTCTGAACTAGTCAACTGTTTTCGAGCTTCAACCGGTTCGCTTTGTTATTTATTGAAAACAGATTTACACTGCAGCTCTTTCACCCTTATCGTTGATAATTGATTTAGCAAATGGATTAATTATTTCATGCTGTTAGTATCATTCAGAACAAAATTGTTAGTATTAATATGTAATAAATTCAATGCTTTGTGAATTATCTTGGTACTTACAGTCCAGAGTTGTGATTGATTTTAACCCCATTGCGGAAAATAGTCTTAATGTTTAATTTAAAAGCCAGTCTCTGTCTTGCACTATCATTTAACTATTCCTACAAAATTTATTGTTTAGAAAAATGATTCTCGCTCTTATATTTTTCACTTAAAAATATATCAACCTGAATCAGCTTTGGTTATTCTGTAATTATTTTTTCAGGCTTTTCCTATTCAACATTTGCTATCACTTGAATTATGTATTAGCAGCGTGTTCAATCAATATTGTGTGTCTAAAAACAATTTTTTCTTGTGTCGTGGATGATGTTCAAAAGGTTTTTTCCACTTTTGTTTTATTGCCCTTTCAAAGAGGTGTTTCAAGCTTTCGGTTGGGCCTAATTTTAGGTTTGTAGGTTGATTTCATATGAAGTTAATGATCTGACAGACAAGGAAATAAATTCGCGACGTTGTTACGTAGTCTCCCGATGGTGGATTGGAGTTAATGTTCCCCTAGAGATGTAAACTGAATTTTTTCTTTAGCTCGCAGGGCTGAATTTTAACAACCGACTGAGCCTAACTTCCAGCCTTGGAAGTCGATTTGACGGAAAGTAATCCACGAAAAAGTAGTAAATCTTTGCGCTATAAAGCAGTTCTCAACGGGTTGGTTGAGGTGCTCAAGTTGACCTACGCTACTGCATCCGTTCGTGGTAAAAAATAAGATGCCATCAAGGGTGTTCAGGTTCTCAGAAATTGACAGAATTGCCGCATCTGCCCTTTTAGGTGCGATAGAAGCATGATGTCATGCTCCATCACTTTGTAGTCGAGTTTACTATATTTTCGGTAAATTCACACTTCAAACTTATATAACAAAAAAAATACTAGATTTCTAATGGGGCTCGTATGTTGATTTGATATGAAGTCAAGTTTTTATCCACAGACGTGATCACAAAGTCAAATCTTGTCTCCTCCATGACTGGTCTATGACTGATGTACTGTTAATATCAAATCTATAAACTGTTTTGTAAAATGAAGCATCCAATATCGAGTTAACTATCTCATTGATCAGTTTACTGCGCAACTAGGTTAAGTAAAGTAGGTCAAACATTATTGAACACCTTAGAATAACGTTGATGGTAGGATGCCCTAGAAGTCGCTGACCTCATTCGGGCCCACCAGTAGCTATACTCAAATGTGACCATTGTACTAGACATAACAAACATTCTACCTCTGTAGCACGGGTGGTAAATAAATTGTTTAAAATTCAATTAATTGTTTGATCAATTTGGGCCAAATAGATTTCAGTATTGAGTGAAGTTATGAAAAACCTATGTGACGCCCTGAAGCAGTGTTACCAAACTTGTCATTTCTGTGAACAAAATCCTGGAGTTAACTTTTTTTCGATCTGAAATTTGACACCGAAATTCATTCATAGACTTTGAACTTTGCTGGGACTGTAAAATGCTTTCAATTTCAATAATCAAATTTTGTTTCCCAAGATATAAGCTTAGGAATTATGTCCGAAAAAAGGGCTTAATTTGGCGACTCAACCTTGACGTCAAATCAAAACCCAGATATTTCTTGAGAAAACTAAGATCTGGGTTGAAATCTCCAGGGGCGACTACTCAGCAGCTAGAAGAGCTTTCTGCGTGCGTGTGCGCATCCCACTGTAATCAGTAGGTGAGTGACGTCACAGTAGCGAGAACGCTATTGGTTACCACAGACATGAGAGAAATCTCGAAATCTGGTCCTCTTTTCAGTCGACTATGCTTCCTCCACTATATACTCCCTCCACGCGCACTGCCAAGTCTGCCGCCCAGAGGGTTTTCAGCAGCGACGACACGCATAGGGAACGGGTGGGATTCATTAGATCGGGGGTTTGGGTTTTTTTTGCAGAGGCGGAGAGGGAGAGGACGTTGCCCTGGGGAAGGCACTCTCCGTCTAAGCCTAGCTTAATTTTGTGTACCAAACACAACACAGGCAGGACAACAACGATAATTTTGTGTAGCAAACAACACTCAACATTGCATGGCTGAAAAATAATCAGAATATTTCCTCAGTTATTTGCATCCATCTAATGAAAAAGTTGCGTGTCTTCTATGTTCATAGAAAATATTTATTAGGGAAACTGATTTATTATTGCAATGATCGTTCAATTTCCTCATTGCCTGCGGTAAATATAATATGTACGTAAAGACTGCGGGTTGACTTGTGCTTTTGTTGCATGCAACAGTGTCTAGAGGCCTGTTATTGTTGGTGTTGTTGTTGTTGGTATTGTTGCTGTTGGTATTGTTGCTGTTGGTATTCATGCTGTTGTTGGTACTGTTGCTGTTGATATTGTTGTTGTTGATATTCTTGCTGTTGCTGTTGGTGTTGTTGTTGCTGCTGTTGGTTTTGTTGCTGTAGTTGTTGGTATTCTTGCTGTTGTTGTTAGTATTCTTGCTGTTGTTGTTGGTATTGTTGTCGTTGCTGCTGGTATTATTGTTGTTGATATTGTTGCCGTTGTTGTTGGTATTGTTGCTGTTGGTATTGTTGCTGTTGTCATTCTTGCTGTTGGTATTGTTGCTGTTGGTATGGTTGCTGTTGTTGTTGGTATTGTTGCTGTTGGAATTCTTGCTGTTGTTGTTGGTATTCTTGCTGTTGCTGTTGGTATTGTTGCTGCTGCTGTTGCTGCTGGTATTGCTGCTGTTGTTGTCGGTATTGTTGCTGCTGTTGGTATTGTTGCTGTTGCTGTTGGTATTGTTGCTGTTGCAGGTGTACTTGATACATCAAGACTATGACAGAACGTACGTGCACTTGATTCGTTATGTGAAAATTTTTTTATAGAACATAACTATTTTATTTCCTTATTCCTACCCTAAAATGTTTTCGTTAGTCTTGTGTGGCAAATGTTATTTTCCCACGCTCTTGAGTATATTGTGACAACACCATGTCAAGGAATACACTTTTTGTTCTGCTCCAGCTTTGTTGCAAATGCATTATTCAACAACCAATCTCATGTCTTTGACTTTGGTGAACTCTTGTGTGGCAGTATAACGAGTGTGAGAAACAGCATAAATTTGCCTCATGGTAAAATATTTCATTCTCTTCCAGCTCATTATTTGGCAGACTAGTTGATACGTCAGTAAAATATGTATATTAACGAACACGACACGTCAAAAATGACGGGATTCGATATTTTCCTTGAACAAATCCTCCAGATGTAAATGACAAATAAATACATTTTTCCCAGTAGTAGTACTCCTCATTAAAATAATCGTGTACTTGTTCACTGGTGAAACTCGCATCACAGATGCGATCATTGAGCATCCTTTAGAGAGGACCGGTAACGACCAGGCTAAGTTTGGGTGGGCATGTTTAGGTTAGGAAGCGTAGCGTTCTGTGACGTCGACAGCGAGCGAAATCGTTGGACAGCTCGTGATAAAATGGGAAAATTGGGATGGAAGCCTGAACTGATGTTTGGATTGCAATTAATATTGTTTGTTTGTTATTTCGTGAACTACACCTATTATGGAAGTAATCGTAAAATCGTAACGTACAACGACGAAACAAATAATGGCAATAGGAACAATAGCCCTGTGTCAGATCACACACCGAAGTAACGATAGAGGCAACAGCAGCATAACACTCAATACAGCATGGTGCTCACAGCAGGTCACATAAGGCGACGTGGAAGCTTCCTTCCACTCCGTGAAAACACAATTTGGAAGTATCCGACACATTTAAAAAACTTGAGTTCCCCTTTCAAAGAAAAACGACTTTTTAAACGAATTAACATAAGCTGTAAATGAAATAAAACAATGAATCATATATTTAATTTTACTTATCAACTATTCTTCGATTTTTAAGTTCAAACACTGACGATTCATTATAATTAGTGTAAATTAAATTCATACAATGAATGAAACGAGTTGTTTTTAAACAGTATTTTCACTAAGAATTTCGTGCAGTTTAATTCTAAAAAAGGTAGCAATAATAATAATTTGAAGCCCCGTAGGGCTATGCGATTGGTAAGCAATTCGATTACATCGGAGATGGTATGGTAAGGAAAGAGGTAATGATCATATGAAGAAATGGTGAGAGCATGATGATTGACCCCACAATTACCAGCATCACATTTATATATTGCTGGAGCTAATTATACCAATACTATTTTTGACGTTCATCACATTACACAATGACAGCAATGGCACATTAGCAGGTATAATTCGACGAGAAATGATTTACCAAACTCTGTCCTGAAGGTTTGTAACTTGGTTCAAGAACAAAAATAGCGCAGTTACTTTTTCGTGAAATTAGATACTTTTACATTCGAATGAGGTGTATTTATTCGAATTTTGATTAATTTACGGAATTAAAAAAATAGTGTTGCTGCAGAATGATTTTAATGCTTGATATTTTATATTTTTTAACACAATAAGCAACCCAATTGAAAATTATCGCCCTTTTCAGGTAGGAAAGTAGTCGTGAAAGGTCAAAAGGGCCCAAAAGTGCAATAAATCACGACTTCAAACCGACTCCTACCTATACGTGGCCTATTACGGCTTGAAAAGGGCCCTTCATCCAACTGGCATTTTATAGGTCTAGTTGATGGCTGTTTTCGGGCTGATTCGGGTCGTTTAAAGTCGTTTCCTGGCCGTTTTCGATGAGCTCTATTTAGACGCGTAACATGTAAAAAGATATTGTAATCTGAACTGTTGTGCATATCGTATTACTTGAGTAAAAAATATTCTAATAGTAAATAACAATTACTTCCACATTCAATATGAACTCACGCAGTCATCGGCAGCCGTTAAAATAAAACAATTTTTTTCTCTCTCATTAGACGAGCAAGAACAAGTTAGTGATCGACATTGAACAATCCGCGATTTTCGACGGGTGAAATGTTACACGGCCACTAACACCCTATATTTTTTTAAGAAAAAAGTATCTCAAGAATGTCTGTGCTATTTTTAGAACTGGAACGGCTGTTGGAACCCACTGTCGGTACAGTGGGCCTTCCCAGTCTAACTTTTTAGCCTGAGCATCATGTTTTTCGCCGCTCAAGCGATTTCATCGCCGAAGAGGCGGCTATTATACTTATCAATTTATATCGCCGCTCAATGCATACATTTTATACAAAATTTTGCATAAAAATGCAAAAAATTTCACAATGCAAGTGCGACCGAGCGGGTTACATTTTTTACATTCATTTCACAATATTACACATACTTGCATATTGCTTTTGTAGACAACATTTCCAAACTATTTACAAGTTTTCCAACGTGTTAATAGTTTTCTCTTTTCTATAAGAGTACTGCTGTCCTTTTTGACACAAATGAATTAGGAAATACAGTCTGATCATTGTAACGTAAACCATATTGTAATTGAAATTGCTCAAATTGAGACATTGCTCTTCTTTCGCCGGTTCAAAAGTTGGAGTACTATATACTTCCAAATTCGAATTTTAACCTTGAGGTATATGAGTTGAGTGACACTGCATTACAAGTTTTTAATTTGCAAATCGCGGGAAGTATTGAATCGTTCAATACAAGTATATACACGTAACACGTGATGCCTAGGAATTTACCTCATCATCTGAACATTTGAGAGATGGTAGGTAGGTCGTCTAGTGATTACATGGGCCGATTTGATTATCTGCGAAAATTTGGATTTATCTCAAGCTATTGAACTGTTTTTGATTTAAATTTGCAGATAGATATAAAATACATGCATATATATATATATATATATATATATATTTACTCATCATATAAAAATATATGTGTATTATGCCGTTGGAATCCAAAAGTGGACGGGGAGTTATTTGCTAACGTTCACATTCGAGTGTTATATTAGGAATTAAATAATCTGTTTCCAAGTTCAGAAATGAGAGAAAATTAAAATAAGGAATCCATACGATAAAAGTCTGCCTGAATCAAGAACAAGAATGTCACTGACTTCATTCAAGTGCTACGTTTTTAAATTAGGTAACAAAAAATCCAACCTTGGTTTTAATTTTAGCTTAGCGTTTAAGTGTTAAAAAATAGTCAAGTTTTTAGGATAATAGTTCACAATGCTCCTTTTGAACTGTCTGTTTTTCCGCGTAATTAGAATTTGACTTAAAATCAAGTAAACCTGTTTTAATCAGAAAGTTCTGAAGTGTGTTGACATGTATTAATCATATTTTTGAAGTGCATTTACCATGACAGTGTTGTGGAAATTTGTTCAAAACCGTACTTATTAAAATTGTTTTCGAGTATTGTCTAAAATCAAGTTCAATAATACATAAAAATACATTTATTAAAATTATTTTACTTCTCTGATGATTCATATTTGAAACCCTTGGAATTGTAAAATATCCACTGATGATTTTATTGGCAGCTCTGATTGAGTCTTGTTATGACATTTTCGAAGGTTGGTACTTGTGAAAATTGAATGGCGTAGACGCAGGTGTAATGAAGGTTGAAGCAGAAGCGGCTCATTGCGTACGCTTAAAAAAGTGTTTGATGGAAATGGTTTTTATGATAACCGTCAATGTCCTGATTTTTGTTTTTTCTACTTTTCAAAGGGAAATTACTAGTGGATTGCAGCATGAGTGCAACGCAACGTTGAAGACGGAACACTGCAGAGAGAGAGCTTATGAGTGTGCCGAAAATTTTTGCTGTTTAGACTATAACTTCATGTTGTCTCCATTCAGATATGCGAAAAAGTTATTGAAATCTTCAGCAGTTCCGAAAAGAGCTCTGCAAGACAAAAGGTAATGTAAAACTTTTAGTTGTATCTTTTATTCCAAGTTACTACAGTAAATCAAAGTTTTGCTAATTGATGAGTTTCCTAATACCCTTTATTTAAAAAAATGAATGGCTGTTTGATTGACCCATTATAGTACTGTGTTTATCAAGAGTAGAAGTTATATGTGCTTCAATTTTTTTCTGCAAAAATAAAGTAAAATTATTGTTTGTAGCTTTAACTGAAATAAAGAATGCAGTAGACGTTCAAAAAATTTAATATGCATTAAGATGAAAAATTGTATGATTTTCATGCAAGATTTAGCTACAATTGCTATTCTGAAAGTAATTATTCAATTGATAAATAAATGCTGAATGAAATTGTTCCAAATTGGCTAAAATTTTGCATTGTCACAAATTGCTTGTTTCATATTGAAATTTAACACAAAATCTCTCATTATTAGTTTTTCATATTAGTGATGGTTAAACATTTTCAATCATTCTATGTTTTTTACCCAAGTTCTTTCAATTTGCTAGCAATTTACAAGATGTTTTAAAATAATTTGTGGATGGCTATTGTGTGAAGTAGTTCTTATGATAGCTTGATTTCACTCAATGAGCATGAATGACTCCTGTCATATAATTTTTTGCTTATTAATTATATAGTGATTTGTTTCCTGCTCATTGCATGTAATATAATGAAGAGAAACATCATGCAAGCTTCTGTACTTTAGTAGGGAAATAGAAGCATACCTCCTCTGAGTTTACACAGCATTAACACGTTAGCTGCACGTGAACCACCGTTGGTACGTGGAGGGAATTTTCATAATGCTGGTAACTGACCAGGAATCACAAACACATTTTTTATAAATAAAAGCTAAATTAAGGCACAATGCAGTTAATGTTTGCTATTTTCTAAATTGCTCACCTCCATCAACTTTAAATTTGAATTGAATACTAAACTTTAGTTTAACCCATGGTGGTTAACATGTTCAAGTAAATAATAAGATTTTGAATAAGTCAGCTTTCCATCCTACATCTGATCACTCTCAAAGGTGACTTTTAATGCATGAACAGTGATCAAACAGAGTTGTTCACAAAGGTGGCCATGCAGAGTTGGCCACCAGAGGTGACCTTAAAGAGTTCACATAGTCTACATATAGTTCCTCTTAGTTAATTCAAGGTATAAAAACAATGAAATATGATCAGTGGGTCTTTCTGTAAATTTTGTTTAGGGTAGACTACATGGAATGTAAATTATTATGATCTCTAATTGCAAATTGAAATTTGACTGAATTGAATGCATTAAAAATCCAGTTCAAATGAATAAAGCTTATTGAGATTAAGTATGTTCACATTGAGATTGGGAAATTTACTTAATGAAAAATTGAAATTGCATAGGGATCAGTGCAACAGTTCATAAGATACAGGGTCTAGAAGCTGGTTAGTGAAATACTTTGGTATTTTTTCAGAGCAACATACTAATTGATTATCAAAATTTTGATGCTTATATAATGGTAATGATGTCAAAATGAACTACTTTTCTTCTATACACTTTGCAGTTCTACTCTAAACTTGAGTTTTGCCAAAAATGTATGTTCTT
>JACJUY010001657.1:112223-135225 GCA_014220935.1 Platorchestia sp. MABIK | reverse complement strand
GCAGTCTCATTTGTCAGCGTCAAGCTGATTCTCATTGAACATCAACGGTACAAGAAATCTGAAAAATAGAGACTGGGTGGCTAAATCTTTTACTTCTGTGCTGGTAAGCATGAAGAAGTTGATGCATCAAACAATGAAACGATATACTCAAGAATATGGTCGAGCTATGTGTGTTAGCTCTGGGGTGAGTAAATTTAAACCAAAATGTAAAAGGTTATAGATAGATACATGGACAACGTCGAGTGAACAAATTCAGCAATAAGACAATAGAATTCATGTATGATGCGAACGATACGTTAGTGTCGAACATGTAATGCATAATAATAGCTTACAAGTAAATATTTAACTCCGCCCGCCAAGACTCTTCAAGCATAAGAGGACTTGTCTCTTATTTGCACGAGCTGAAATAAGTTTCACCATCAAATTTCAAGCTCTCTAGATCATGATTGGTACACGATTCGATAAATATCAAGTCGTTGCCAGCGATTCAATACAAGAGACTCGAGAAACAGTGGCACCCTATCTAGATCACTATTTTTAAGACACTCGATTACTCCTAAAGAAACAATTTCGGCGAGAGCATAAATTCGATTGTAATTTTTCCGATAACGTTCTTCCGAAAGCACAACACATCCGCCAACTTACGTGAAGTACCAAGATCAGACAGACCAATCAACAGGGTGAAATGTATAACAGCATCAATTTCAAATTTGAGGCAGCTGTAATTATAGACTTCTATGTGTGTATGCACATATTGGCTTAAACGTGTATAGGAAATTTATCCTCACGTATAGTAACCTTTCTCCTTTTCCCATTTGATTCCACTAAAAACAAAAAGCAAAACAAGTCAAGAAAATTAGACAAAAACAGGACAACACATAATCTAGAACTTTTCCACACGGAATGTTAACATCTGTCATGTAAAGAAATCGTAAAAATGACGCGTCTAAAATGAAAATAACACATCAAGCGGTATAATAAAGCTCAAAACGAGGGCAACAAGAGGGAAGAGAGAAAATCATCCTTCGTTCAATATAATGCAATTCCATGCATAAGTGAACAAGGCAGCCGATGGAAGGCATATCTTTCTCAAAGCTCAGAAGGCTTAGCTTTCTTTGCTTTCTCTTTCAGTCGACGTTCGACGACATTCACGAACTTAAAGACGTCGACACTGAGAAGTTTGGGCACTTCCATGGCAGCAAAATGTCCTCCATCTTCGTGAAACCTGAAACGTATAATTTAGTGACTACATAAATGATCAAATGTTCAAATATATCAAATAAAAAACTTGAATAGTGAAGAGACTATCGCAATCGTTTTAAAACGTGCTCGGAAAAAAAACTTCAAAAAAATGTTGTGTAGTTCCGGGTAAGAGCAGAATAATTCGAAAAAATAATATTTTAGCTGTTGATACCACTGACACATGTAAGTCATGTATCTTTGTGTTAAAACAACCCAATATTTTGGACAAAAATATTTTAATTTCTGAGAGTAGCGATTATATTCAACGCAAATGATGGAAAATGGGAGACTTCGCGCTTGTTGGTGCGTCGTTGTTATGCTGACGGATGATGTAGCTCATACAGCACACCGAACTGAGCCAAGTTAGAACAAAATCCGTGAGAAAAATGATGAACGAATGAGGACTATAGATCGAAATAGATACGTCATAATGGTCATCTCAATACTTCGCACACCAAGCACGTTCATATCTCACTTGTACGAATATAAGACATCGTATTTGTACAAAAATTTGAAACATCTCGGAGAGGAAGCAATGTGAACAATCAGATCAGCAACGTACGAGTTCTTGCTTCGAAGGGTATTTTAATGAAAGAATACATAAGTCACTAACATGATGCACCGTTGGCTCGGACGAATAAAAATTATTGTTTTTATTTTTTTCTCAATTGAGATCTCGTCACACCATATGCACGGCCGTAGAACGACGGCTGCATGAATAAAGATGATTAGCATGTATAAGGAGTTCAATTTTGACCGAAAGCATCTATTTTGGTGCGAGATGCAGTCTAGTTAGTATGAAACTGACCTGGATTTCCATGCGAACTATTAACACATTAATAAACACAAGTGCTGTGAGAATGTATGAAAAGAATTTTAAAACTCAAGCTCTCACAATATCACAATATATCGTCAAAGACATTAAAAAAAATGTAATTGCTCAACATTGCTTCATGTAGCTGCAAATTAAAAAACATCACTCGCAGGAACACCGAAAGAGTTTATATTTAGGGTTAAAACCTAAACAGTTGTTACATTTCACCCTCAACATCTAAAAACAAAATTTAAAATCCATCAAACAGGGATTGCAAAATAATGCATTTTATATTGTTCTTAAGGTTAAAAACTTTTCCAAGCAGCAAAGTGTTCGTAGAAGACAAGTGAGAGAGATTAAAAACGAGTCAATCAATTTGAAGAACCCAAATTTGATGACAGCAGTGAGGAAGATGGAAGCAGATCCTGAAACAAATCATTTACTCCAATTTAATAAGCATTATCTTACTCGTAAGTGACGAGGTCGGTGAGCTTCGAGGTGGCGAAGTTCCTGGGCATGACGGCCAAATCGTGTGAGAACACCGACAGCCCGGAAGGTACAGACACTGGGATTCTGCAAGCCGAGGACGAAATTTGCGGTAGAATAAGTCTTAAATGTAGAGAAACAGCTTTGAATGCTAAAAGAAAACATGGAGTTGATGTTGGTCGAAAAATCGAAAAACGAACCAAGCTTGGTTAACATTATTGAATAAAAATGTGGCACCTGCTCTAATTGACAGCTGGGCCGAATTGGGGCTGAAAGCGGGAAAAGATTTGATCAAATCTTTCCTAGTCATCAGATTCTGAAAATATCTTTTGAATTTGTTCTGATGTCCGGACAAATTTTAAAAAGAAATTGCCAGTAATAAAAAATGCTGAATACTTGATTACACTCCAATTCCCTGATCCAATTTCCAAACTAGATTGCCCAGCGTAACGTTAAATTTCAAAGACCATGGCCACTATAGCAACAAACACGCTGTTGAAGGGACATTCATTTCCAGATACTTTTTTGTCAGGAGTCTAACACGTTGCTACTTTCCTTGCGTGTTTGTGGACTGACACAGGTTGTAAACATGGATCAGCCGTGTTCCAACAATGACAGGCTAGCCTTATATTTCCTGACGGTAGCAGCACGGTGCCAGGTCTCCAGTCACCAACACTTCAGGAACAGATACAAAAATTTTCCTACTCTAATAATTTTCCCTGGTAGAGGTAAGATGTTGGAACGAATAACAGAATTAAGAGCAATCAGTAGTTTTCACGAACCATGCTTGAAAATCTAACCGCATTTTCCATTAACTTCATGGCCCTATTCGAAAAACGCTATGCTGCCTTCGCAGCAATTTGGGGAATTCATATTTTTAAACAGCGATAGAAAATTTACACCTTCGAACCGCGGAAGAACCATTCCGCAAGCCCGCTCGTTGTCCGGAAACGCTCACATCCGGACGGTGGGTATATAACCTCTGCGAGCTGAGCAGAGGCCGCCAGTTATGTGAAATGTATCGTGTAGAGACAAGAGAAGGAAATGTAAGTGTGTTAATATTAAGTGATATAGTCAAAGATGTACTATTGTGTTTGTGGATTTATTCTGTATTATCTCCAGCTAGTGAATAGAACCAATGAAAGCTGGAAGACTTCCAATGATGTTGGGTTGGAATATATGCTGCCACAGCTTCTCTGTGGTGCTCATACAAATTCCACATACTTGATGATTCTTCATTCACTGTGTCAATGTTATATAGCTCTCTTGCTGATAGTTTTGTACACATTGTTTTAATTGTCAAGTCTGTTTTTGATCTGGGTTGTTCAGGGTTATGTAGCTCTCTTGCTAATAGTTTTGGAGATTCTTGTATAAATTGAAGCACACTTTCAAGCACTTGAGAATGTTTCTTGAAACACCTTTTAAGACTTATAGTACAGCAAGATAACTTAGTACACATTGTTTTAATTGTGAAGTCTGCCTTTGATCTGTGTTGTGATACTCTTTGCTAACTCATGCATTTTTGGATTAGATTGATTAGCCTTACTTTGATCTATGCACACTGTGTTGTATAAATACTTGCTTTTAATGGATAAAAGCTGTGGTTGTTGAGCTCTAGAGTCAAGCAATTCCTCACTAGACTGGCTGGAAGCCAGTGTGTAGGGTATATAACATTTGCCCATTTTTGATGTAGTGAAATTGGCTTGACTGAGGGCTATGTTGGATTGCCTAGCTGATTGTGCGTGTCCTACAAGACCGTGTTCATTCCCTCTAGGTAATTTATTTACTTGTATTGATGTGTCTAAGTGTGCTATTGACCACCTTTGTAGATGTATGTGTTATAATTATGTCCAGGTGGTGCTGTTGAATTACTAGACCTTTGTGACTGGTCATGTTGAGTCACAGACATCTCAAGTTGTTAAAGCATTGTTAATATAGGAATAGCCGTGTAACTTCAATTCAGCGTCTACCTGATTGGTCATGTGTCTAGAGTACTACCTGACCTTAGTATTTTATAAGTGTCTCGTTAGGTTGACGGCTAGTATCTGAGTGTGCCATTGAGATGCAGTTATGGAAATTGTGCAAAGACTCGCCTATAATTTATGTGTTGGCTGGGCCGCTGAAGAATTACCCGTGCTCATTGAGATATGTTTGCTTGCGCCGGTGATGCAGTTCTGACCGAACTTTTGCGTCCTTATTTTCTGATTTGCCCTCTACATCACCTAAAGATTTTAACCTCTATAAACTGTATATTTTTGTATTTTTTGTGTACTAACTACACCTTCCTCCCAATATGAAATTTTATGTATTCAAAATGGCTGTTTAAGACAAGTTTTGCATCATCCGTGGACTTTTCTGAATCTTCCCCACCTAGAGCTTGTTTGAGGCAGTCACAAACGCATTTCATAAATTTCATTTCACTTATTTAAAGCATATTTAATACAGTTTCCTTTACTTACTCATTTTCCAAGGGTCAAAGCTGATTCGAAAAATCCAAATTGAAAACTTTTGTTACCAAACAATATTTCCCCGTGCAAACAATTTGTTCACGTAGCCTCAAATATTAAAAATGGAAATGGAACAAACGCATGCATTTTCAAAAAGTGACAAATATTTGTATATTATCTAATACGTATGAGAATATTGACCACTTCTCCTTAGAATTATTTTTTTTGTCTTCTGTGTTCAGCGAACAAAATGCGACTAAATTCAAGAGCAGCATTGGGTACCGTTAGCGAACATCCTCGCAGCATTGTGGCAACGCGAAGAGAGCTCACCTGCGAACCAGATGGTACTTTAGACAGCACTAAGAGTCGACTTCAGGGTTACACACATTTTGCATTTCTTAGGGTGAAAAAAATATTTGGAAGCGCCGATTTGCGGCTAATCGATATTGTGTACAAAATTTCCGACAGTGCTGAGAAAAATTATTTTAAAAGTCAACGTTCACTATTCAACTGCAGCCACATGATATAAAACACTGATGATGTGTACTACAGGTGTATAAATACTAGCTTCAAGCTCTTTTTCTCACCAACCACCAATATTACCGCTTTTAAGCATGTCAAGTTTTCCTCGAAGCCAGCGCGTCTAATGTCATCCTATATATCATATACACAAGGGTCCTACGCCTTTTCGAACCCAGGCCTTTACAGCGAGGGTTTCAAAATAATAGCGTGCAATTTTAGAAAATATAGTTTATATACCAATCCTTTTTCTCTTTTAGTAGAGAGTGGCTGAGTATCATTGACATGATACTTTTACAGGGAATGTACATGATAGGGGTTCCCCAGGCCCCTAGTCACGCCCGAGCTTTAAAGCCTTATTTTCCTCTCGTTTAGTGCCCAGGTAACCTTCCTTAAGGACAATGACCACACTGCAGGCAATGACCCTGATTTGCCGCGTCAGCGTTTCTCACGCCAACCGCTGCGCACAGGGCTCGAACCCGTGCAGGAAGCATAGAACGCAAGCGCTCTGTACACTCAGCCACTGCAAGGCCATGAATATAGTACATCATACACATAATCATTGAGTAATTATTCAACCAGTTAAGGTTTATGACTTTTAGACACCGACAGTTCTGACGGTATTAAGAATCTGAGACATAAAAATGAATAAATAAAAATTTCCAACCAAAGTATACTCTATTTTTTTCCCCGACCTGGCGAGTTATCTACAAATTTTAGTAAACAAGGACGCATTTTGTAATCCCTGAATAATTATGCAACCTGTTATAGCTTAGGATTTTCGAATACTGACGTTCCTCCAGGCGCTAAATTTGTTTTCGAGAAATGTGAATGAGTGACGATCCAACACAAGCAAATTCTATTTCATTTCACCAACCTGCCAAGCGTGTTCATGGGCGATGACGGACCGAAGCTCTCCGCGCACAGCCTCACGCTGCTGGTGATCGATCCACTGAACCTGAGAGGAATGAAAAATTATTCAATTGACATGTAATGGTTTGTAATGCCTGAGTAAATTGTTCGTGACGTGAAGGCGAGAAATTTGACTGCGATCGCCGCTCACTATGTTCAGCACTAAAATCAAAGGCGTTTATATTTCTAACTGCCAATTCTACGCGCAACAGATCGTTTCCGCAGACCTTTATGTCTTCACAAAAATATTTGCATACGTCTCTGTAAAACAGTTTTCAGGAATTGGTCAACGCACAAATCAATAACTCTTGGCCAGAAGTAACGCTGCTTAACACGTTAACCACGATGTTTTAAAATGAAATTCAACATTCAACTTAAAATTAAAGTCAACCGTATAATAAGCAATTTAAACAATGAAAAATGTTAATAGGATCGTGCTTTCGTTTAGTTTTGATTAAGTATTTATGAAAATTGAGTTTGTGACTACTGCCCGGTCAGCAGCATTATGAAAATCCCCTCCGTGGCCCCCGGTGGCTCACGATCAAAGTGTAAATATGGGTTGGGAAGGAAACTCTACAAAATCTTCACTTTCTTTCGAACAAAAGCTTCCCGTACTACCAAAAAACCTTTTCTAAAACCTAATAATAAAACTCAAGAATCATTACTGGATGAGCGTCAAAGTCTCCCATTTACATAGAACGTAATTGCCTGCCATTGATGTAGGAGAGTGGGGATATTCAACTATGGTCGAATATTTCTATTCAACTATGGTCGAATGCACATCAAAAAATGACTAACTTCATAAGAATATTAAGTTACCTCTCAGAAAGTTTACGACGTTAAATTGACGCATTGAGTTTCATTCGCGTAGTAATCTCGGTTCCAACAGTTAAGAAAATGACTTTACAAAATTTAAATGGCAGGTCTTGATGTATCAATGTTTTTTCAGCCGAATTAATTACAAGCTGTGAACAAATTTCGTAAAATAATTTTCAACTTGAATTAAAGTATTTAAAAAATCATACTCCCGCAAATATCAGAAATAGTTTAGAAATATTTAATCTGTAATATTACTATATTTCTGGTATTGTACAATACTTCAACATTATTGATACCTTCAATGATGAAAAAGTTATTCACCATTGAGCCATTTCGTGCGGCCATGCAAAATAAGCAATTACTAAGATGCGGAAAGAACCAAAATCCCACTCGACATTGATACATCGATGTAGGAAATACCGAAGTTCGTCTCCAAAGAAGCCGCCCTCGACACACACACAGAATTTTCAAAGCAATCAGAGCAAGGGGTCAGACGAAACCTAACAAGATCAATGAGGTTAGAGTGTGACAAAACGTGGGGAAAATGCATGTCAAAAAACTTGAGCTCTCGATATTCGAGATCAAAAGCGTTAGCAATTCACAGACTTCTTAAGGAAAAACGACCAAGTTAAGCCTCATCTGAACATGTGAAAGCTTTTCAATTTTTCGAAATGTTTCATCGTTCAGTTTCTTATAACAGTAAATCGTGTGCGAAGAGAATTGCAGCAAAATGGAAATTTTTCATGGAGAAATAAACCAGGGTTTTGATTTTTTAATTTTAACTTATGCATACGAATTACGACACTAGAAATAATTACTGACATGTATGAATAAATTTAAAAGCAACAGAATGTAAAAATGTCTATTTATCTTGATCTGTTCAAATAAGCATCGAAAGGTTACAGAAGTGTAAGAGAAAATCTGAACCATTATAATTTAAGATTAGATTATTAGTTAGTTTAAGCCTCCCTATCCGCCACGAAGGCGATCCGAAGAGAGGAAGACACCATTTTGCATAGAGTTAAGAGGACGCAGAATCTATGCAGAAAGGGCATAGAAAGAGTAAGGTCAAGAAAGAAGAATATGAACCGAGATCAAAGTGATGAAGACAGTGGTAGGTGCTGAAACACAGGACAGCAGTGAACCGAAAAAAAAGGCCCTTAACATAACAAAAACATTTTATTTCAACATGAAGAAGGCCTACCTAACTCTCAGCTCGGGCCCTCACATTTCCCCCCTGGGAGTGCTAATTCCCATAGGAATTACTAAAATCTAAAGAGTTGCATCCCCCTGGGGGCCATTATAATTTAAACACTGTAACCAAATGTACGACGAACTGGCGTGCATGAGCACCCACTCTAACGCACAAAATAAATCGGGGTAAAGCAGCAAAAAAAAACCAGTCTTCTATCCGATTCAAAAACAGAGAACATTCTTTGGACGAGATCGAGCGTGCCCGCTTAACTCCTCGCAACTGAATGGTATATTTTCGAAACCATTAGATCCTTATAAGCATAGAAAACAAAGTGGGTCAGAGGAGATTTTGACTGCTTAGCGGAAGAACTTTCCAAATCAATAAGTTTGCATTCAACTCCCTCCTATTTAGATAAGAGCTGAAAAAATTGTAACAACAAACCAAATCCGATTCTAAATTGGAGCGATCAATTAAGCTATTTCTTTAAGAAGGAAAATAAAAATGTTCATTCACTTACCTTGGTGGATCTTTCACAAGAGGTCACTTATCTATCCAGGAAGGATTTCACCATACTGCCAATAAGTCGAGTTCAGAAATGGCAAATCGAGAGAACAGGAGGTAAACACGCACCAGTAAACACAGACGTTATCCAGCATGGCGTCCAGGGATATGGGGAAATCGGTTTCCAGGAATCCTCCATTTTTATGAAACATGTATTTCTCGTTGGTCCACGTGCTGAACTTCTCAAGTATGTAGGCGGCCAGTCCTTGGGGTGAAGAATTCAAGGCTATTCCTGAAAACAACAGGGAGGAATTCGTAAGTAGAGCAAGCCTTTGAAGGGAGCCCCGTGATTGGAAACAAGAACCCTGAACTGACTTTCACCAACGATGGGAATTAACACGACTTCGATCCAAATAAAAGCNGAAGGTAATTTTCATAATGCTGCTGACCGACCAGTAGTGGCAAATTGAATTTTCATAAATACTTAATCAAAGCTGAATGAAGGCACGATCAAGTTCACGTTTGGTATTGTCAAAATAGTTTACTACAATTGACTTTAAATTTGAGTTTGGCATTGAGCATTTAGTAGTCGCAGTCAAAGTGTCAAAATGCATTTTGCGTTTTCTCAACCTGGGCACTGATGAAGTGTGCTCTTTTGAGAAAATCCCGGGTTCAATTCCTCCTCCCCTACTACTGTAAGGCAATTTCTTTTAATCATGTGGCTCCTTTGGCGATGTAGAAAACACAGAAAACGACTGAGAAAAGACACAGAAACATTTTTCTTGAGGACGCGTGAACAAAAAATTGGAAGCACAAATTCTGGAAAAATAACTGCACGTTTACCAAATATATTTTCTTCAACGTAAATTACGCGCAATACTGGGATCTATGATTATTTTTCAAATACTCTTGGAACATTTTCGCTGTGTCATGGTTGTGATGAATTTTCGTTTTTATAAATTTTTGATCCTATCAAATTTTATTTTTCATACATGTTGCTCTAACTGATTTCTTGCAATTAGGTGTTAGGCAGATCAGAAATTATTAGTTAGCGAGTTAGTTCAAGCCTAATAACAGCTAAAAGGGGTTCGCAGGAAAGAAGGAAAAAGGCCCTGTTTAGAATGGAATCACAAAAGCGAGGAATCTATGCAAAAGGTGTATCCCCACACCTTGCACAGGGAAACGGTAAACTGAATCAAGTTTATGAAACGAGATTAAATTTAGAGAGGCAAGTAATGAATGTTGAATAAATAGATAGCAGTAAACAGAAAACAGGTGATCCTATCGAAACAAAAACCTATTTTACTTTAACAAATGGAGAGCCTACCTAACCTTAATCTCGGGACCACGCAAAGTGGAAGCATCACCTTCAAGTTTTCCAGTGAAAGAAATTCAATTCGCTCGTCATGCACCTGACAAAACAAACATGAGATATTATACTGCTGTATTTCATGGCCAAACTCCGATTTCGTTAAGCTAAAGTGATTCCCAAAAAGGAACTCTGTCAAGCTTCACCGCCTCGCATCCCAACTGAACAGTCCTATACAAGGGCAAATTCTTCAGTATTATAGCAAACTATACATATATTGGGGAGCACGAACCGTGGTTTCATTGTCACCATCACATCCGTTCCCGTGTCGTACTTTACTCCCAAAGGCACTAAGTACGGTTACCTTGTCTGAAAACATATTTACTCAGAGATGTTTCGAACTAAAAGTACACCTGGGGGTTGATATAAACGTAGGCGCTATACTAGAAAAAAAGAACATAAAATTCATCCTACAAACAAGTTTGTGTGAGAAAATCATGAGGATTCAAATTAGGAAATGAAGAGTAACGATTTGTAATGGTAGTGGAGTCTTTTTTTGGGGTGTAAAAAGACTCGTCCCCTGAAAAGGCCTCATTCGCCGTTGGATCTGAAGGAATCAACGTACGTTCACACGTACACCGACACGCACTTAATGAGAACAGTCATAGTTCAAGAGTGCTGGCATTTAGCTCGTAAGACCAAGAAGAGTAAAAACGAATGAACCCAATGTTTCACGAGTTAAAATTTTCTCCCTCTCTCTTCGCAAAAACTTTAATTTCAAGTTCATACTCTAGCCACATTTTGAAAAACATTTTTCATTCAAACGAGAACATGTATGAACGAAGTATTCGTGAAATCAACGAACTACAATCTCTCGCTTCATAAAACATTACACCAACATTCCCACAAAAGTTAATAGCTCATAAAAATGAATAGCAATGAAACGCAATCCCAGAACTTTTAACGAACGCGACCATTTTACGAATAGACTCACCAACAGTGTCAGGTTTGGTGGCTTGAAGGTGCATGTATCCCATTTCTCTAATTACAGTTCCATAAAACTTAGGCAACGGATACCAATATTTTTCCAGTTGAGGATCCATGATTACTCCAGACGGAAGGATTGCTCCCAGCATGTGCTTGATTTCCACGCCGGCTGACATCGCAAAGAACATGTTCGTATGAATGCCGAAAACACTGAAAAAAATCGTTATAATTGATCGGTAGGATTAAGCAATGTTAGATAGGTTACCAAGAACTTAAAAACATCAACAAATTAAGTTGAAATTTGTATCTCGAAAATATGAAGCATGAACTGATGAGTAGAAAGACTCTTTGAAGCAAGAGGCAACTCCTTTTCTATACATCCATCTTCCACTCAAAACTAACTACCTCATTAGACGAAGTACAGCGGAAAGAAAGATGTGGAATCAGACAAAGCGATACGTATTTTTAATAGTATTTAGATCATTTTTGATATTTACCTGTCTGGGAAAACAGTGCCGATATCCACAGTGATAGCAGACCCCCAGTCCCCGCCCTGAGCGTAATACTTGTTGAAGCCGAGCCTCTTCATGAGTTTGTTCATGATCTGGGCCATGGCCAAGGTGTTCATGCCTGTTATACAATAGTACATAGGTTTTTTTTCAGTGGGATGAACTCCAATAGTACATAGATTAAACAATGATGACAGGGACTACTTCGTTATTACTACAACTATATATGCACGTTAATCTTTCATATGGCGATAACCAATTTGACAATATGAAGTCAAGAGTTTAATTAACCGGTATGGATGATCAGGAATGTAGAGGAATAAAAAGTTAGCAAACACTTTAAACAATTATTTTATGGCTATTAAAGTATAGGATTATTGTTAATTGGTATTCAAGAATTCCGTCACTATCAGAGTAACTCTGCATCTTAAATAATATACGTCAACGTTGACAATGAAAATAGCTGCTTCAAATTAGCAGAAGATTGCAATGCAGAGGGAAAAAGTGGATCGGATAGTTTAATTTATGATTAATTCACAGACTCTTAAGTTTATTTCACTAATTACTTGAAAAGTATTTCTGGAACTAGTACTCGCTATGGACATGCAAAAAATAAAAAATTCTTCGAGCACTTTTGCGGATAAATCCAAGAGCGTTGTCGAAGTTGAGAAGGTTTTATAGACAGAGACACTTGTCAGAAATTTCACAGCTATCTTCGGACCCTTATACCATAAGCTAAATGCGTCAAAGATTAATGCACACTCTGCTTTACACAAATTATCGCTGCACAGGTATATCATACATTGAAATGTTGAATACGATTCTCTTATTTAAACGTCTAATCAAACAAAAATTTAGCTAATATGATAGTAAAAATGATCCAGAAAATTGTTCAACATTGAAAATAAAATTTGCATAAATAATTAGAGTAGCGCTGCTTAAAAAACAAGTGCCAACAGACAATGCCATATTTCAAGGCCTGTAGTGAAGAATGTAAATATCCTACTATTCAGTGGTGAAATAACTTTATACTCCATTATTCAGTGAGATGGTTAAATTTTTGAAAATATCAATTCACTAATCGAATGAAGATTAGCTTCAGATACACCACAACAAGCATTACATGTTGATGATCATACAACAAATTCCTACAGGCTGAAAACACCAACCACACACAATCAGCCTGAGAGGTATGGAAGAAGCAGACACACTCAGCCATCATGACAGTGAACACGCTAAGTTGAAGCAGAACAGAAGCCTGGTTTCGCCCAACTGACGACTTATTTACAGAAATTTTAAAAATCTGACATCCGAATCGGTGTTAGTTTCCAGGGATCAAATGTTATTTCAGGCCGTACATCAATGTCTCTTCATATTACACAGCTTGAAGAAAAATGATTGGTGATTTAAGGCCCATCAAATTTTTAGTAGTTCGCTAAATTGTATCAAATAATGCAAAGTTTAATACTTTAAGTCTAATATTTCAAACGTTGACGTAACACCAACCAAAATAAAATTTTTGAATTTTTCTTCGACGTTGGAAATTAACTTTGCTGAGCCCTTAGGATCCAAAGGACCAAAGAAAAGCTAATAACTTCAGCAGTATTTGCACGATAACAAAGTCCTGCTTACATTCCAACTAACACAAGTTAGCGCCTCACCAGGTTTGGCGGCGGCCTCAGAAAAGCCGTATCCAGGAAGCGACGGACAGATGACATCGAAGACAACCTCGCTGTCGGGCCGCGGGGTCGTCAAAAGCGGCAAAATGTCCATGAATTCGACAAAGGAACCTGGCCAGCCGTGCAGCAGAAGCAGCGGCCGGACGGTCTTGCCGCTGTTGGCTGGAGGCGAAGCGCGCATGAAGTGGATGTCCAGGCCTTCAATGCGGGTTCTGGAGAGACGAATATTAAGTTTGTTTAAAATGACACATGGGATTAACTGTGAAGCACAAAAATGTTACTGAAGATGAATTGCATAGTGAATCTCAAAGAGAATAGAAGCGGAATGAGTTAAACACGTCAAGAACCATAAACTTTCGCGCATAATCATCCGCACCGTAGTTGGTACACAGGGCAAAGGAAATACCAGGTTTGTGCAAAAGTAATGTCCGATTTTCGAACAAAAGTTTAAAATTAGATTTGGCAATGATTTACATTCTGATATAAATTTATCGTATTTTTGTGACTAAACTGAACTATTTTCATTCAGATTATCTTTCTTTCGTTCATATTTTTCATGTATTGTGACATCAATTTTTGTCCCATCTGCAGATCACAAAAGAAATATTCTGAAGGGGGTTAACGCAACTCCGGCAGCAAAATCTATTTAAATTACTTATGAGGATGATGTAGTGAATGAAGACGTTACACGACATGATTTTCTAGTTTTCAACGTGATTTCACTTCAGAAGATGATCCAAAGAATGGTCATTCAAGAACACTTGATTCCGATCAGTTGTATGTTTTTGTATCCGAGAAGCTTACTGTTACCGCTAGGGAAATTGAAATCGCTTCTGATTTCCGTTTGTTCCGAAGACTACAGAACCATTTTAGCAGACAAGTTAACAAACAAGGAGAATGAAAAAATTGAGTTCGTATGACTCTAAATCTACACAATTTTACGAGTGAGACATTGATAAGGCCGTTGAAAGATGGAATGAGGTAATTGAAAGCAATGGAAAGTATGTTAATACATAAATAATTCCATAGTCATTTGCTTATTTATTTTTGCCAAAGATCTTCAAATTGGACATTACTTTTGCACCAACTTGATATAACAAACACCAACATACAATTAACTTCAGGCAACTGAAGAATTCCGATTTTCAACGAAAGTTACCGATTCTTTCATGCATTACCGCAACAGACAAATGTGAGGAACTACCGCAACACATTTGATTTACCAGCTGCTTCGAAGCTGAAAAGATTAATAAATACAAGGACACAAAGTTCCAAATTTAATTTAATTTTAGTCGCTTCTCAACGCCGAGGAAGAATTTTAATATTAGTGGGGCAATCGGTCAATCGGTAGGTAACCAAACGCAATACGGCTAGTAGCCAACTCAGAATATTAGTTTTTAAAAAGAACAAATTCGTCCTGAAGTAAATTTATTGATTTAGATTAAAATGCACATGTAATTTTAAGTGGTTCAAAATTAGGATGTCAGGCAAATGACGGTCTTCAGGCACAGAAAAGAAGACTCTTGTGGAGCTCTCGGTTTCAGGGCACAGGGCAAACGGCTCCAGCAAATACTGATGACACGGTGCACCAACGGAACTTCAATGTGCCATCTTATCTCTTGCACTTCAGGAGGACAGAAAACCGTTCGCGCTAAACTGACGATTGAAGCCGGCACGGAACCAGGGTTACAACCCGGACAAAAGCAGCCAAACCGCGACCCACGCCTCCAGCCTCATCAGCTGCATATTAAAATGAAGAAATGTACACAAATAGACTTTACCAAAGAAATGTTATTAAACAGAGCTATTTAATAAGTTTAGAATGAGTGTAGCAATTAACTATCGAAGTAATTTACCTAGATCGGCTACTGCTGTCCCACAAGATAGCTTCATTCGCTATTTAGGTTGAGAAGCACGAAGTGCGCAGTGCGACGCAGTGCCAGCTAGAGATACTGAAAAAATAGGTACAAGGTAAGAACGAAGTCTACCATCCTGGTAAATGTGCACAATGATTTAGTTCAAGTAATCGACAAATATTAGGAACACGAAACCAACCTGAAGAATTTTATACTCCAGTGCGCGTAGCGACTATTAGACGATGGGAGTACAGGCGATATCGGAGTCGCAATACATTTTAATAGTAACAAGAAAAGGCAGAAGCCCAATAGCAGTTTAATAGAAAATAAATAGTAGTTAATAGTAGTTAATATTTCAACAGTTTAATAGACGGCGGTGCACTGCGATAGGGTAAGGTTGCCCCACTTTTAGAGCAGCGAACACGCCTTTTAGAGGAAAGTTAATTGCGGTTTGAAACCAGCCTTAATCATGCAATTATCTAACGAAAACCCAAAATTTTACACATTCACACTCACAACCAAGCCATGGACTTATTAAGCATGCAGGAAGAAGAGTTGGAAGCGTTAGGCCTGCGACCGTCTCCAAACTCCACGCCACGAGCCGAGCGTGCTCCCGACATGCCGACGTAACAGGTGACTCCGACCGAGACGCAGCCTGAGCCCGACACAAAACAGCCTGGCTACCTGTTTACCTGACACCACTACCTTTTGATATGCGCTGCTGCTACGCGACCTCACCTGCCACGCAGCACCAGCAGTTTACGTTAATAGTACAGAATTGAAAGTATACCACGAACGAATCTGTGGGGAAATTTTCCCACACAAACTATACCACGAAATGATGCACAAAATCAATGTTGCAAAACCTACTCACGCAGACTAAGCTGTCTAAATAAGGACTGATAATGCTCACGTGTTTAAGACCAGGCGTATGCAATCACGCTATGTTTTTATGACTCGAACACAAGAACAGAAGGTTTCTCCATCGAAAGTTGAATTTATCGAGTTGGAACCAAATTCAAAATATTGGCTCATTAAATATGCCAACATTGTTAACGTATCCTACTTCCATTAGAAAAACTGAACAAAGAACAAAAACTTACTTGAAATGTTTATACGCATTGAGTTTTTTCTCCCTCTTCTTCCAGTCGTAAGTGTCCCTCCAGTACTTGAAGATGACGGCCATGGTTGTGGAGTCCACGCCGTAGGTGAAGTTGGCGCCCTCCAGGGAAGATGTCAAACGCGGTGACAAAGAGAGCCGAGCTTTCAAGTCGTCTACGTCCTGGAAAATCAGGTAATACGAATTGTTTAAAGATAAATTCACCGTACATGCATTAACCCAAGTAAAATTCAGAATTACGAAACAGACCACCTTCACATTTCCATGATCGAGTACTCAATATTAATAGTCACTAACAAGAAATCCTCATTCTCAATACTCAATTTTAGTAGTCACTAATAAGAAATACTTATGGTGGAGAAAATATATTATGTTTCATAATACCACGTAAGAAGACTTGTGCGCAAGTAACTCTTTTATATCAAAGTTACATCATTTTAATTGAAATAAAATTTTATAACAGCGATTAATTTACAATTCTGTTAAAATTTTTCTCCCCACGAGAATTTTAGCAGACATTCACAAGCTAATTTTCTTTGAAACATCACGAGAATGAAATTTTAGAGAGCCGCAAATATTGATCGATTGTATTTCTGTTCAAAGCTACGACCTAATACGGTGGCCCTCATCTGGAACTTAGTTTTGAAGTAAGAATTAAAAAACAATTCGATGTAGAATGAAATTCTAAGCAATCATCTATTGTACAATATCAGCATGTACCACAGACAAGCAGGAGCTTGTGGAAATATTTGGACTAATCATTATTACCTGTTGATCGTGTCGTCAAACGGGACGTTAGTGAACAACGATTCAACAAAGCTTTAACAAGGATTCAAGATCGAGTGACAGGATTTTGTAAAAAAGTTGTAGTACAATCCAGTGTAGGCACAGAAATTGCTCATTTTCAGACACCAGGCATTATGCATTCAATAAGGGGGCAAATGATAATTTAAAGATGTGCGATATCATGGATTACAGTTCTGGTCATGGCGCTTTTGGCCTAAGAAGTGACAGCTTGTTCTTGGGCAGGTTTGAAAGTCCGTACGGAAGGCCGTTCCAGTGGTCGTCTCGACGTTGAACCATATTTTATAGAACTCATTTCGTTGATATATGAACGTGGATGCTGATTCAGCTCCTGTTCAGTTTTCCTAATTGATTCAATGTACAGTTAGTAAAAGTTTGATTTAATCATAGATCAAAGTTTGTCGTAAGTCTTTGTAACACTGTACACTCATTACCACCACGGATCGTTGAATGAGTACCTTTGAATTTTGTTGCAGACTTGATGGAGTCACGTTCTTCTGGTGGGAAATTGCACCCGGCGGAAAACTTAAGAAAGTATATAAAGTCCTAACACAAAATTTTAAATTGAATGCAATTTGTAACAGAAATTATTCACAACGACAAATTTCCCATTTTAGAGGGACTAGCAAATCATTCACTCGGAAATATTTTTTCAAAAGATACAGTTTCAAAAGACGTCAACTGTTTCATGATCTTACAAATTAGATTAGATAAATTAAGTTGAGCCTCCCTAACCACAAAAAACGTTTTAAAGAGAGGGAAGAGGCAGGCTCCGTTTAGTATGGAGTTTAGAGCAGAAAGAATTTATGCACACGATGTATATCCACCTGAAAACCTTTGCATATAGAAACAGGCAATGAGGTGCTGATAGGACTGCAGTGAACTCAAAAAATATGGTCCGTAACAAAACCCACACCTATTCTATTTCAAAGAAGAATTTCTACAAGACGAATTTTGATAAATTATGAATACGGGATCTTATACCGTCCTCCATGGAGCTCTAATACCCATGGATATAATAGTTGTATCCTCCCGGGTGGCATGACGACCGTACACATTATGAAGTCTCAGAAGTAATTTGCTAAGAATATCATGTCAAGAAGCATCTGATAAGTGATAAAGGCTCGTCCTAAAAATAAGCCGAAGTTCAAAATGATAATAACATACGATCCGAACTAAAATTAAATTATAGCAGTACAAATAAAACCCGTAAGACACTTGACTTCATCACTTTTACCCTCTACAAGTCGTCGACGTGGTCAAGTCACATCGATCACACTAACACCCTCTTACGATACACCACAGACAATAAAAATGTTGGTGGTCGTTGAATAGCCATGTGGCACATGACTTGTTTACATTTGAGCTCGTAACTTTCGCTCTTTAACTTCCAATTTCGCCTCAACTTTACAATCGCGTATGCTAAGGACTTCCGTCTCTATGCTGCGTCCAGCGCGTGAAGAGTACGCTTAAAAGTCCCTGGACCACAATTATACGCAAATGCAATATTTCCTCTTCGACTTCACGAAGGCATTGTTATTGCACTTCCCACACGTGTTCACTTTTCAGGAGCTCACCTTTGCGGGAATGTCAATTACGAAAGGCCTGATTTTGACATCGTCAGCTTTGCGCGGTCCAGCAGCCCAGAACGGGTCTGGATCGAGGTCAGGGAGAGGTGGGATGGTGTTCAACTTCACTGCTACGAATCCAACCGCCACAGCCAAAAGCACCAAGAAAATTTTCCTCCTGGCGCCCATGATGAGTCCTGTAAGATACAATATATTGTCTTCGACTGTATTAACAAATTTGATTAAACCATCCATGGCATAAACAGGAATAGTATTATTCTGTGCTCTTATTATCATGTGGGAAATTTTGACGCTAGCATTGTAAAAGTTTAGCACAGCTGTTTGAACTCGGATCTAAAACACGACATACACCTCTTCTAACTGACTAATTGGTGTTACAAGAGGAATATTGAGACATCTCATAATATAATCTTCGCGGAAGGAAGTATCTAACATGCGTATGTTTCAAGCGTTCAATCACTATCGTTTATGGCATTCATCACGCAGATAAAATGAGAGCAGTTAAAGACTTGCAATTTCATTTGCATACGCTGAAAACATATTCCAAGCATCTCACTATTCGAAATAAAAAAAACAATTAGATGGGTTCCCTACACAATATATATTTACCCACTGAAATTCTATTTCAGGATACTCCAAAGGTATTGAACAACAGATCTTTTGGATCGTGAGTTAGTCTTTCTTTACATAAATTTTGAGACAGGCATATTTGACGTCTAATAGAATAACTCTCTAACGATCGATTCGGGAACAATTTCTATTAGAACCTGTAACTACACTAAGAAATATTAAAACGGCAAGCACGCTCGGAAAAAAACCCTAGTGCCCTTACTGAGAATATCCCTGTAAGTTTAGTCACAGCCTCACTGATATAGTCGCCAGTCGACAACTGCTCCACAAGATGAAAGACGCACGATCTCAAGGTCTTGAAGATAAGGCTAAGTTCACTGGTGAGTTTTGTCCACGCTTGGCCTAAACATTGTCATTAACTCTATGTATAATTAATAACATCTTTAATTCCCGCCCCCCGCCCCCCCCAACATTTGAAAGTTCTGCAAGTATTTTGCCATCAAAAAAATGTAAGCCGTTTAACAAACTACATTCATTTCATAGCAATAATGTAAGAAGTATTACGGTCTACGAAATCGATATTTTCATCGGTGCTTTGTTTTAAATATAAGAACTTGAATCAGCACGTACACTGAGAAAGAGCGTCCTAACAGGAGGTTAAATGAATACCAAGGAAAGATAACAAGCTATCATATACATGTCACGAGACATGGGTCCTGCCCCTTATTAATTTACATTAACAAGGACACCGGATTCTCGGAAATGAGGAATTGGCATACCTCCATGAAATCATAAAATACACAAAAAATAAAGGCCAACCAAAAATACACGAATAATTGAATTAAAAAAACATGTACGTCACATATCCTAAAACAAGGGCGGTACTCACCGATGTGAAGGAATACCACTCACGCTTCCACGATGAGAGATGTTGCTTCCGACATTGGGTATATTATACACCACGTGAATTTCGCATAATTTTATGATAACGGCGGCAGTGAGTCATCCAACACGTTTAGGAAGCTAACATACAATGGACATATTAAAAGGAATTCTGCAAATATCAATTCCTCAAACCTACTACCCTTTGCAACACGCTAACCCCACTAACGGAATTGGATGGCCGGCCAACCTCCTTTACGTTAGCTACTCCTCTAAACATGATAGAATAAAACCTATTTTATCATTGCGCTTCCAGCAGCACCGAACGCGGTCATCACTCAGATCACAGGTACACTCGCACAACCACGGCTTCAGTTCAGACTCCCTGAGTTATTCATAGTTCAGAAAAGTATCTTTCGGCGACTGTATTCACAGCTTCTCGTAGATTTCCTTTAAGTTGAAATGGAAACAAAAGCGATGTTTTTCTATGGAGAACTGCAAAGAGCCGCCCTCCTGCAAAGATTGCAAAATTTACCCATTACTTCTTTTCGTCCAAGTTATGCTCACTCCCAATATTTTAATCTTTACTTCAATGAATGTCATTAAATTTCTATTTCACTTATTTCAAAAGCATCTCTTGTAAAAAAAAACTAACCCTCACCCTCCCGATGACATTTGATTTCTTTTTTCTTCGACCACCCAGGTCTCGTTTTTGAATTCTTTTCTCTGTAAAAATGGATAGAGAAACTTCAATCACCGATAAAAATTTTAAATTGTTCAATTTTTGCATATAAATATTTAGACGCACGTTATTTCCACATATTATCAAAGTAGTATCTTTCAGGCAACACTTGGTTATGACGCACTTTCTCTGACGGTTCTCGGCGTACAACTGAACTCTTTCGATAAGCTACATCTAAGTGTGCTTGAAGGCTGTCCTCTATCCTCATGTATGACCAATCAGGCTCTTCAGAGATTCCAGAAGTACTCGTCCAAAACCCTCCTTCTCAGTCGAAATGGCTGTTTCATTGGCGTTTCTACACTTCGAAATTTCCCTCCTAGGGTATCCTGCTCATTATATTGGCTGTAAGCCCCTCTGACGAGAACGTAGTCGACTCCGCCCTCTTTAAGTACCACTTGAGACCTTTCTCCGTGAATTTCGACTCTAAACCTTTTCCCTTTGTTTTTCTAAGGCCTGAGTGTTAGGTGTCCTGCTGAGTTGACATCCTGTCGCTCCGACCGTTGTTCGTTCTCAAACCCTCAAGCTCAAGTGGTGTAATAAATCACCCTCTTGTGGTTTGACCATTGGCTTTCACGTTCCTTCGGCTCGCGACTCTATCCTAAATCTACTTTTCACAGGCCTATCCAAAAATCGCTGATACACACCCTACACAAACACAACACACATCAGCACACAACTCAAACACAAAAATGTAGCACACAACTCAGACACACGACCGTTGGCTTATAAGGCACACAAAATATTGAAGCAACCCGCTCGTGCTGTTGGAATACGCAATTTCTATGTGTACTAAGACATCAACGCATGTTACTAACGTACTACAATACCCTACAATAAATGCAAAAACACAAAAAACACAAATCAGTTAAAAATACCCTATAAATTAGTCAAAAATTCACCAAAATTGAAATGTTTCTTAACATACACTAATATTAAGGGTCACGAACTCGACGCCACAGCCATTTGATTTTCGAACCTCAGAAGTGATAGTTTAACAATCATTAACAATCCACACGAGGTAGACGGTAGCCATGTCTGGGTTTAATATATGTATAATTTTGAAAAATAAAATACAGACCTATTCTCTGAGATGTTTCACCCTAGACACGAGGATAGAAAGCTTATAAATCCTTCTGAACAAATGTCTTTGACGATGTTCGCTATAAGTTAGAAATAAAGAGAAGACCTAATACTATTGGACAGACTAAAATACCATCCTAAATTACTTTCAAGCAATGAGATATGGTTGGCCGAACATAATTTATAGAAAACATTGCACGACATGCACGTCTAAACCAATAAGCAAACATGCACGCCGATTTAAACTTATAGGGTTATCAACAGTGCGACTAGTCAGAAGAGGGTGAAATGATTAGTTCATAAATCTCAATCACAAATTACGCGTAGTTTTATCTACTTATCCATATTTTGGGATACAAAGAACGTATGACGCTCGCTGTGGTGGTGATGGTCAATATTGAATTTAAGCCTTTCACGGAAATTAAAAATTCCGTTCCGAAGAATCACTAAAAGAACACATTTAAAAACCTTTTACATGAATGACATTCTGCTCGCTGATGCGTTATTTTTGAGATATAACAATAATTACGTTCAGATAGGAATAACATTATATGGTCGGTTGCTTAGTCGCCTCATTGTTGGGTGACGCCCACTTTTCTGGCGAACACTCCCACTTCTTGGCTGGAAACTAACAGGGTCGGTTTGGGCAAGTTAAGGTAAGCTATTTTAGGTTGATTTAGGTTATATTAGGTTAGTTTATTTAGCTAACCTACCATAACCTTCCCTAACCTCACCCATCGTTACGTTAATGCCGTATTATAGCATATTTACGTATCCGTTCCTTCACTTTTATTTAAGACGTTTTTATAACTTCAAAGTTGAATAACTCAAAAATAACGTAACAGCGAGCAGAATGTCATTTGTGTAAAACGTTTTTAAATGTGTTCCTTTAGTGATTCTTAGGAACGGAATTTTAAATTTTCGTGAAAGGCCTAAATTC
>JACJUY010001657.1:80748-103758 GCA_014220935.1 Platorchestia sp. MABIK | reverse complement strand
TCTACACCATAGTGCCCATATTTAAGTACTCTGTCTAATCCGTGAAAAAAAAGAGTCACAGATTGGAAATAGCCAACCAATCTTGGTTAAAGCTCAGGGTTACCCATAGAAAACGTCTGCCATCAAGTGTTTGAATTGACTTCGTGTGGTTAACGTTAAACAGTTAGTTTTCGGGCCTCAGGTTTAGTAGAGTTAAACCTCCTTAATGACAACAAAGACGTTCGCTAGAGAGGAAGAAGGAAAGGCCATTTAGTTCAGACTTAACAGAAGTGAAAATTTGTGCGCATGGTGTGTCTATACACCATGCCCATAAAAACAGCAAGATTGAAAGAAGTTTATGAAACAAGGAGAAATTTGAAAAGAAAATAATAATTGGTAATGAGTGAAAGGACAGCAGTAAACTGATAAAAAATGGCCAGTGGTAAAATAAAAGTTTCATTTAAATTTAATAGAAGGAAGGCCTATCTAACTTCCAGCTCGAAACCTCGCATCTTTCTCCTTGGGGAGCTAATTCCCATCAACTGAGTGTATTTTTTTTTCTGAGGACAGACAATATTCGAATTCTAAATCAAATTCCTTACAGAAATAATGTTGGACTGAGATAGACAATATTAAATTCGACTCGCATGTGATCTTGTGCATCAAGGTATTTTGCACAGATTAGATTATAAGTTAGTTTAAGTCACCCTATCCGCCACAATGGCGATCCAAATAGAGGAAGGAGAAAGGCGCCATTTAGTATGGAGTTAAGCGAACGCGGAATCTATACAGAAAGGACATAGAAACAGTAAGATGAGAAAGAATATTATGAAACAAGATCAAAGTCGGAGAAGAAAGTAGTAGGTGCTGAAAAAACAAGACAGCAGTGAACCGAAAATGAAGTGGTCCTTAACATAACAAAAACGTTTTACTTCAACAAAAAGAAGGCCTCCCTAACTCTCAGCTCGGGCCCTCACATTTTCCCCCTGGTGGTATTTTGCACATCAAAAAAGCTTTTTTATAACGTACTCAGAGCTTATCACGCTGTATTTGCACAAAAACGGAGAGCATTTCATAACGGTGACATCAAGAACCATCAGGAATACTGAATTTAAGGTACCGAAGACCATTTTAATTACTTGCACATGCTGAATATCACGTGACGCAAAGTCAGAAAAGGGAATAAAAACATAATTATTATGATTGGGTATCACAATGAACACGAGAACCTAACGTTGGTGATTTTTAATGGCAAAAGTGGACGTCATATATAGGTCACAAAGACAATAAGGCAAATTGACGAGTAGCACCAATATGCTCCTAAAAGAAAAATGGACAGCTCTGACAGGCGGATGATAGAAAATGTAAAGCGAAAGTTACTAAATAAAACAGACTATGGAAAATCGAAACCTGAACTATAGGTTTATCGAACCTAAGCATAATTGTACCTATTGTCTTCCAGTAACCCTATAACTGGGAATCGTTTTTAAGATCACGTCGCATTTGATGCTCGGCAGATAAACACGGCAGTGGTACCAAAGGTTGTACCGCATAAAGATGATTTGCTGCATTTTAAGTTGAATATTAACTGTGTTCTTCATCATTTCGAGTAAAATCAATTCCGATTAATGCGAGATCCAACAGAATTTTCATGTGCGCCGTCATGTAATTCGTGATCTGTTGCCATCAGAAGACGTGGACTGAAAGGTAAACGGTCAAAATTTGGTTCATTATACTATAATGATCGGATTGATTATAAAATAGTCTACAGATCGTAGCTTAACACTCTTTGAGAAGCTGTGAATTAAACGGGTAGCAATAATTTTTCTTGCGGTATCATTGAAAATTACATAGCAGTTACAACTAAATAGAGTTTTCACTTAAAACCTCAATGTTTGAAAACTAAAGTTTAACATCAATTCAACAGAGCAGAAACTACTAAACTTTTAGATATTTCCCTCCAACAAATTTGAAAACACTTCAAAGAAGGTAGCAAAGTGTCAATAAAGAATAGAATACGAAGTTTAAAAATCCGTGTCTCCTAATTTCAAGACGAAAAATATGCTAAGAGCTGCAACAAGGATTTAGAATGATTCCACAAAAATGCAACACGCTATTCATCATAATGAACAATTTCTTACGAGAGAAAGACGAGGTTGCGAAGCTTTGATGAGGCGAAGTTTGTGGGAACGTCGCCCAAACCGTTTGGAAACAGCGATAATCCAGACAGTGCATACATTGGGATACTGTAAATCACAGGGGAACATTAGAGGTAAAATACGTGATAAATAAAGCCGAGAACAGAAAGACATGCAAATACTCGTAGCAGAACTTTTCAAAATTGATTTAGCTTTGAAAAACAGAGTTGGATAACGTATTTAATACCAGTACATACCGTTGCATGTCCAATTGATGAGCAAAGTAAAATTATCGCTGAAATAGGAAAGCAATTTGAGGCACATCTCTCCATTTCAGATATGACATTGTTTATTGACAGTGATTGATGGATTTTAAATTAGTTTTAGACTTCTTTACCACTACAAAGATGCTCTAAGAGAGGAAAGATGAAGGCACCATTTAGTAGTAGGGAGTAAAGGAAACGCAGAATCTATGTAGATGGTGGGTTCCAGCAAAAGATCTCGTTCGTGTAGAAACAGTAAGTTAAGAAGGTAAGTTATGAAACAAGATAAAAGTTGAAGAAGAAAGTTGGAGGTGCTGAAAAACATGACAGCAGTGAACAGAAAAAAGATGGTCCTTAACAAACTTCACAAAACGAAAAACATTTTAGTTCAACAAAAAGAAGGCTGCCTTAACTCTCAGCTCTGGACATCACATTTTCAGTTCATTGGCAGTAGCGATCGAGCGTGCTGCAGCACACGTTCATTTTACCGATCAAATGCAAAGAATGATTGAGGACATTACAAATTGAGCAATCTAACAGACCTATTTCATGCGAAAAATGTGAAGTTAATATTCCTTATGCAAATACTCTTTTAGAATAATGACGCCAAATTCGAGCTATGCTTCTCTGCATTCGGTATTAACTGCTTTCTCTATTTGGAATCATTACTTCTCTCTGATAAAATTTGCATCTGTAACTGAATTAACACACGGTCAACAGATTAGATTTTGGGTTATTTTAAGCCACCATAACCGCTACAAAAAAGGGCGTATCGAAGAGAGGAAGGAGGATGGCACCATTCAGTATGGACATTAGGGAATGCGAAATCTATGCAGAAGGGGCATAGAAACAGTAAGTTGGGAAAGAAGATCATAAAACAAAATAAAAGTTGAAGAAGAAAGAAGTAGGTGCTGAAAAACAGGACAGCAGTGAGCCGAAAAGGTGGTCCTAAACATAACAAAAACATTTTATTTCAACAAAAAGAAGGCCTACCCAACTCTCAGCTCGGGCCTTCACACATTTGCCCCCTGGGAGCGCTACCCATGTAGCAAGAAATTATTAGGCCAATATTGGGTTAATAATTATTTATTGACCCGTTATTAGAATCTTGGATTACAATAATAGACTAATAACTAGACAATATCGAAAAAAGATATACCTATTTATGAAATCAACTTGTTATTGGGACAATGTAGTAAATAGTTTTATTTATAATATTAAACTAACAGTGTGTATATATATATATATATATATATATATTTATGTATGATATTCATAAGTGGAAACTATCTCATAATAATTATTAATCTCGAAATTTAATAAAATTTGTTAAAATATAAATTATTAGTGCCCAAACATTCGGTTGAAATCGTACGCCAATAATACGGAGTAATTTGAATAGTATGTACCAATTAAGTTAATGAAGTTATTTCAGTCATTAATAAGTGCATATATATTTGACAGATATCAAGAAAAGTGAATACGTTACAATTATATGTATATTCAGAATTACTGTAATCACAGGTTCACAGTTCTTGTTTTTTCAGTCGTCCAATGAGTTTCGAAGGTCTATTTAGTTCTTTCAAAAAATTTGCTAAAATCGTTTGTCATATGTTACTATAGCAATAAATGTCTATATCTTGAACAATTACGCATACTTGACGGGATCAAACTGCATGTACAGGTTGCCCGACCACCTTGTATTTTTCTAAGGAATACCTTTTCTAAGGAATAAGGTAACTATACCTTAGTTACCCCTCAAACTCAATTCTAGTCTATTTATGCTCAGTAATTGTGAAATTTGTCAATGTAAATTATTTCACTTAAAAGTTACAACTTCTCCTCTGCGTATCACCGATACCTACTGGAGGGGAAGTACAAGCTAGGCCTCCGCTTCACGCCGCAAAACGGATCTTAATGGCTGAAGCAGCAACACCTGGTCTTGCAGCCTCGACATCAAGTCCATAGTGACACAATAAATAGCTGATACTGGGTTAGTGAAAATATCATTATCGGGAAAAATGATTTACCAAATTCAACCTGATATCAGGAATTGATTATGAAGCCACTGTTATTGTAGGGAACACCTCACTATCAAGTTAATATTGACACAATAATTAGTTGATATTGGGTTGATGATAACATTGTTATTGGGCCAACATATTTTTCCAATATCAACCGAATTTTCCAAAATAAGGTATTTTCCCAATGTTCATTTTGAATATCCAGTAAATATTGAGACTGTACATTGGCTCAATATTTGGTCAATAAATTTTGCTACCTGGGTAATTCCCATAGATACAATAGTTGTATCCCCCACAGGAGCCACACGGTCAACATTGAAAATACAAATATTATTCTCACCTAACTCGTTATTATTTTAAAACACCTTGAAAAAACATTAAAACTTGGTTGAGAGTATGAAAGTACTTTTCTAAGATTGAGGTGAACGTCTTGAATAATACCTAATTAAAATTGAATGGTACGTACATTAAACATTTTATAACAAAGAACACGAAATTCGATCAGAGACTCAAAATTATCATGGCTTCAAATTTTAGATAATAATGAAATTAACAATAATACAAGTAAAAGTCAACCACTTTTCAGTCTCAATTTAGATTTACTCATTATCTTTTCAGTTTTTGCCAATTTATTACATTTATAGCTTTACAATTTCTATGCATGTATTTCGTTTTCAATTTTTCATTTATAGCTTTATCATTTGGTTCACAGTTTAAATTTATTATTATCGAAGCATAAATGAACATGTAAGCGGAAAAAGTAACGATAAGCGATCAAGCAGCGCCTCGAGTTATTTTGCGCTCTCTATCCCTCTAAAATTTAGCACCCCACGACTCTGCGGGATGATTTCCATTTTAAAGAAAACCTTCGTGCATGTAAACGTTGGATTAAAAGAAAGTAATTTTCAGAGTAGAGATGGAACCTCTTACACAACTTTCAATGAATAAGCAAAAATACAAACACTTATCGATTTCAAGATTTCGGATTGTAATGTTGTAGGTCTCTACGAATATTTCTCACTTTCTGCATTACCTTACGTCCGCAAATTATGGTAACATTTTTTCATTTCAAGAGCCATCGACCCTTAGCTAACTTTTTAAAATAGTTCCGGCAAAATGAAATGCTTGACACATTCTGAAAAAAACAAATCGATCTTGATGAAAGAATAGTTGAATAGTTGACTCAATGCAAATAAATCTACGAGTGTTTATCAAGTTCGGAGATCGCTTTTGTGTAGGTAGCTGGTGGAAATTTAAAGCAGTCATTGTAATTTTGATTGTGTAAAAACTGATTGTATTAGAATAGATGAGTTAGCGTATGCTTCTCAAGCACAACAAAGGGGTTTCTAACAGAAGAAAGTGAAAATGAACACTTAGAAAGGAATTAATTGACAAGGTGTGCACTTGCACCTTGTGCATAGAAACACTTAGAATAATAAGAGTTTATTAAGCCACAAGCGACGTATCTAAAACAAGCAGCCCGTAACACACGAAAAATCATTCTATTTCAACAAACGGCCCACCCAGCCTTCAGCTCGAGGCTTCATTTCTCCCTCGTGGGGGCGCTTATTCACAAACACAAAGTAGCAGTTTCCTCCTGAGGGAGCATTGTTTTTAAAATAGTGGAATAAAAGATGCCTAAGAACAGATCATTGATTGAAACGATAAGCTGGGTTTAACTGCTGTAACTTTGGAGAGTCTATTACTCCGTATTGTTTATGGTTTGTGAGGTAGCATTTGGATCATCTGTGAGGAAGACCTCTCGGGCCAAAATAACGAATATAGTCGAAGGTACATTATGGTGAGCGATTGAATGATACATATTTCTAAATTCAAGAAAAAATTCAGTACTAGGTTTCCATCATAAATATTTAAATTAAGGAACTGTTGGTGATTTAGAATTGCTAGAGTTGCTGATTTTTGTGATCAAAACCAAATTGCAAGACATGCAGATACGAGTAAAGCATCAGGTATACTTTGCTATGCATCATTTTTTCAAACATTTCACTGTAAAAGGAATAGTTATAGTTGATAGTGGATACAAATCTTACAGGGCTAAAAAATAATACTCGAACTGTTAGACAATTTTCTTTTGCAGGTAAAAAGTTTAGATGATTAACAAAATTAGGGCTAACAAAAGCTTTTTTTATTAATAAATTCAAGACGTGAATATCACTAGTTTTATTTTACTAAACGAAGGCCTAATTTTCATAATTTCCCTTGTTTTCCAATTATAAATAGTTGAAGGTTAATTGAAAAGTTATTTGACAATTTTTCGGAACCAGAAAGTATTTTCTCGCGTAGGAAACGTATTTAAATGACTTCAATTTACTCTTGAAATAAAACAAACAAATGCATTACCACAAATAGGTGGATGTTGTGGCTATTTCAAATACACTATGGAGTAAAAAAATACAGTGGTCCAGAAATTCATTAGTCAGCGATTGGACCACCTTTAGCTCAAATTACAGCTTTTTTTCTATACATGTACTATGTAAGAGTGTAGGTGACCATATCATGGCATTTTTTCACTGTAATACTAACTTTTTAGTTAAAAAGGAGTTTAAAGAGACAGAGAGAGGGTAGATGTTGTAGCACACTATGTAAAGAAATCCAAAGTAGCTTTAAAGAACCTAAAGATAAATTACTTGGAGTGGCACGCAGTGCATCAGACCGAACAACTAATTAGCCTCTGAGTGCAACATTTCGAATGATTTTAGGCAGATGAGCATATTTTTCTGTGTCGACAGCGATGGTTGAAAATCCGTAACGAACTCCGTTGTATTAACAGAAAAAGATTTTAAAACAATCAACTTTCAGACTTCATCAGTAATAAGACGGCTTTTCTGGACAGGTGGTGTGAATCCTTCACAACAACCAATACTCACTACACGCTGTTCTCGTCGAAATCCAATTATGCTGTTCATAGACTTCTTAAATTTTTTTAACACTTTGACTGCGACTACTAAATATTAAGTTCAACACCACACTCAAATTAAAAGTCAATTGTAGTAAAGTATTTTGAAAAACCAAACATGAACTGGATCGTGCCTTCATTTAGCTTTGATTAAGTATGTATGAAAATTGAATTTGCTGCTACTGGTCGGTCGGCAGCATCATGAAAATTACCTCCGTGTTCTACTGGTGGCGCACGTCGCAGTCAAAGTGTTAAGGAGCAACAGAAATGGTTTTGTATTCTACAGTGATCAAGAGTTGTTTTTCTTATAGTTAAGTACTTTTGATTGTTGTGTACCTGATATAAAAGCTTTCGAGATATCAGAATGAACAATTTTTTTGTCCCAACCAACTAAAAAATTCGTTCAATTTTGCTAACCTGGAGAGCGTGGACGTGGTTGATAAGCGACCGAAGCTCTCTGCATACAGCCTCAAGCTACTGGTGATGGATCCGGTGAACCTGTAAGGAATACAGCGGGTGAGTCTTTTAAGGAAGCGATAGCACTTCCTAAGAAAATCATCCCTCTTAAGTATAAAAAGCAAATGACTGAAGCAAATTGACAGAAATTGACAATTAAGAAATTTGAAATTTGACTTTTGCACTGAAATCAGAGTCATACGTACTTCATGCAATCAGTTTTAAGACCCACTATTCATATTTCGCACACGTACAAATACTTCTAGAGTTTTTTTAATTATCGCTTTAGAACATTCAACAAGCATTGGCTTTCAACTGATGTCAAATACACTTTTTTTCTATATTCTGTTAGCGTGAAACTGTTTCAGATATTTCGTTAGAGCATAAGAAAGTTTACGGGCAATTGCGTTGAGGCAGGAGAAGAAATTCTGCATTCATTCCCTTTATTAAAATGAGCTCTTCTGAAGTCAAATCACATTCGTTTTGAGTGATTAAATCAATAACTAACAACTGGAGAAGTAGAATATGATAAAGAACTTACTTTCACAACTTTAATCATACCTTTTTGATCGCAAAATAGCAAGAAAGTAAAATTATAATCTTTCACAACTAAATAATGAAGGCAAATCGACGTTAATTGTTCTTTTGGAACATATTTAATTGAATTTAAATTGTATTAGCTCTAATTTCAGCAAATCTTTCAGTTGGTAGTCCGCCACTTTTATTTTTCATTAACCTAATTGTTTTCTATCTCTACCTAAAATGAGAAAATGTTGTAATAAATGGATTGAAGTATCGAGTATATCTTTTTTCTTTCGAACTCTGTACAAATCGCTTGTCATGTACCAAATGAAGTTCTGTAATTTTCCGAATTTTTTTTTTGTACATTTGATTACAATGAAAATGCACGATGCAAGATTTCCTTGTATATAATATTAAACATCTTAAAACTATTGATGTGTCTACTTTTATTCTTAATTTCTGCGTGTCACAAGAAATGAATGGAAATTAAATTGTTATGAAAATATTTAAAACTAATTTTTTTTAATTGATTAAACTGTTCCATCTTCTCTCTTTGATTTTGCTAGATGCACTTCTGTTTCAGATGTTCTCAATAGCTGTGAAAAAATACTGAATAGCTCATCAGTTCATGGAAATCTTCAAAGTTTGCTAGTTGACCCTGTTATGTATTTATATCTACATGTCCGACATTCCATCACTGGCCTTCAACTATACCTACAAATTCTGTAAATTTCATCTAGCTTTAATCTGAAATTTAAACATTGCTTCAGAGCTTCATGCTGTGTAACATTATTTCTTTCGTTTACCAAGGTGTAGACATAATGAATGCCGAGGTTTCTATTTTTTATTGTCTTGAATAGTGGTAAACAACTCTTTTAGATGATTTGGATTGACGTATAAAATGCAACCTTTTTTTAATATACTCAGAGACTTTTGCTCATTCCATTAAAAATTTCGTTGGTATTGCCTAAAACACTGCCCTTTATATTAATTGTTATCTTTATATGGAGGGATAATTTTTTCTGCTTAAAGTATTTTACGGATATATGGAATATTTGCCGTCGCAAAATTTTATTAGTGACAGATATTCCACTGTTAATTTTAAGCATCATTATTAGCCATGTTATATACAAACACTGATTTAAATAATCGATTCTTGATTTTTTACTTTATTTTAAGTGTTGGATCTTTATGGGGAACTAATGAATGATAGTGATCTCTGATTTTTTATTTGTATTTTGTAAATTCTTTTAGACGCACACACATAGTCGTATATAATAGCCTGCTTCTTTCTGATACTCCTGAAAAATTTCTAGCAGTAGAACCATTTCCGTCGAATGTTGATTTAACGTGTATTTTTTCTCAGTTACGCCTTTCAAATATTTTTTTAACTTTTGTAACCCATTTTCGCCAAGAAAACGTATCAGAATGCCTTAGAATACTTTGTAACATCTATTTTAGGCTTAGAATACCTAGCAGCTTTTCTGCGCGAGGTTTAAAGATGTAGAAAACAGGAAAGGGAAGCAAGAAGAAGACATTATTAATTAGCCTTCATTTAACTCGTTCTCTTCAGGTTGAGAGCTAAAATGCGAAATGAGTGCTAAAACGAAATACGATTGCGAAATGACACGGTAAAAAATTTTTTATTCGAAACAAAAGCATTTCTTTCTGTTAGTTCGTTAACTTTGATCCTCCTAGCGCGAGAAGTAACAAGTATTTTTCCAGGGCACATTTAATTTATGCACTCTCCCGAAATATAAACTAAAGTGCAGAGCTTTCATATACTTACCAGTAGACACAGATATTATCCAGCATGGAGTCCAGAGATATGGGAAAGTCAAGTTCCAGCAGGCCTCCGTTTTTCTGATGCATGAATTTAACGTTCGTCCACGTGCTGAACTTCTCAAGAATGCAGGCTGCTAGTCCTTGGGGTGATGAATTCAAGGCTACACCTGCAATCATGTATCAAAATTATTAAAAAAAGTACATTTTTCAAGCGCGCCCTGCGTGATGACACGGTGAGTACTGAAGTAAACTACCGTAAGAACTAGCAGCAAGCACGACTCTCCTAGGACCTTGTCAGACGAGCGGGTTGGCCGCCGCGGGTGCAAAGCGGGTCAGCCGCCGCAGTACCGCTTTTGAAAGAGTTTATATTGATTTATGTGTAAAACGCTGGCTTTTACATATAAATCAGCGTTTTACATATAAATCAATATAAACTCTTTCAAAAGCTGTTCCGCGGCGGCTGACCAGCTTCGCACCCGCGGCGGCCAACCCGCTCGTCTGACAGGGCCCCTATTCAGGACTTCTTGGAGATTTCTCAAAAAGTTGTTTCAGTAGATGATACTAAATGAACGATTAAGCGTTTTAATATGTACACGCATGATCTCAGGCTTCCCTTAGTAACGCTTCAATTGACTTTCAAAAAATAACTTTTAAAGGTTTTTTCTCAAGAAACCGTCTCTAACGTTAGTTTATTGCTATTTTTGTCTCACAAATGACCAATAATTTTTATAACTTCTGTCTTTCTAACGGCCATTCAATATTTCAGAAAATGACGCACAGTAATTACAATAACTATTCGTTGGGGTAAATTTTTGGTCCGTGAAATTTGATCATAAATTTAACTGCTGGTCAATTTGTAATTGCGCTGGAGCTCAAATTTCACACTTTGCTAATACGAGATAGGCAAGCCAAACAGGAATTCTTGCCCTGAAATTCACAGTTGCTGAGGTGGGGAACAGAAATGCATCTCCAATATCCTTGATACCTCAATCATAATACATGTGATCTTGAAGCACGCTGCGGCGCTCACAGTCTCAGGACCTAAGTTGACTGAAGAGGAAATGCATCTCCTAATCAAGCATTTGGTTTCACTGGCAGATTTTCTCACGACATTCTTGCATTCAGACTTTATTTCAATTGTACAATCAATCTCTAGTTCCATTTTAAAATACGTAAGCTATACTTTCGTCAGGAACGGAATGATTTACGTTTAAAGAATATGCGAGATCAACGGACAGCCATCTCTCACTTCATCCAATATCGTACAGATTCGCTTGTAGAGAAATTAAGAAAAACGGAGCGCAGTGGCCAAATTTTTAATTAATGAAATTTTTCTTGGAGACTTACCAACAGTGTCTGGCTTGGTGGCTTGAAGATACGTAAATCCCATTTCATTGATTAAAGTTCCATACAATTCATACTTGTACCACGGATACCAATTTCTTTCCAATTCAGAATGCCCGGTGAGATCCACCAAATGCTTGATGAGCACAGGAGGAGGGGGCATTCCAAGGAACATGTTCATGTGGATGCCAAAAACGCTGAAATATGATCAAACAAGTTAAATGGTCAGAAAAGCGATTGTCGGGATCAATCCCCAAGAATGTAACATTATCTGAACAAGTGAACTTATGGTATAACAAAATATCAACATGGAATGGAAAAGTCGACGGAAACTTTCCAGGGTTACGAATTGCTCATTTTCTATACTCAAGATTTATATTTCAATGTATGAAACTACCTCATTAGATGGGGCACTCTATTAGGAAAAATTTGGAATCACACTCAAAGACTTGAATTAATCAATATGTGTATTATATTAATATTAACTCGTCTGGGAAAACCGTGCCGATATCCATGGCGATAGCAGACCCCCAGTCCCCCCCCTGAACGTAATACTTGTTGAAGCCGAGCCTCTTCATGAGTTTGTTCATGATCTGGGCCATGGCAAAGGTGTTCATGCCTGTAATATAAATAGGTAAACGATGATAAAAGGATAAAATGCGCTTTAATTTTTGACTGCAACTTTCCAAGCAGGTTTATGATTTAGTTAGCGACTGCACACTCGAGAACATGTGCTCTATCCCTTATCAGTTATAAATTAAAGTGCGGAGGAACACGGAGGGACAAAGATTTGGTGGACGCAAGCAAAACTGCTCTCATGGCTGTGAAGATTGAGGCTTATTGTTTTATAGGCTATAGGCTATTAAAATATTTAATGCTATCGGTTATGATAATAGACGCTGCGTGAAACTAGCACACAAATTCAATACAGAAAGGTTAGGTGGATTCATCATTTTCATAAATGAATAAATCCTAAGTTCTCTGCATAAGAAGTTTATGACAGTAAAGTAATATAGACGAAAATATTTTTGCAAACTGCTACTATAGGCTCACAATGGATCATAGAAGATCCATTGTGACGAATAATGCGTGGATTTTTGAGATTTATTGCAATGTTTTATTTATGCATTTGTAGCGTTCATTAAGGATATTTGTGTAATTTGTGTAGCGATTCATTAATGCACATTTGTGTATTTTTGCTGTGTAATGAAAATCTCCACAGTGTGTGTTTGTGCGTGAAGTGTTGTGTCGTGCCTTTGCATCGAAGTGGTGCAGTTCTGCTGAGAGTGTTGTGTTCAGCTTACAAGAGGGTGTGTGGAAGGCGGATAGGCGAAGCAAAAGTGGTCCAAGAGGTTGATGAATAGCATACCCTCTCAGACCGAGGGGAGAGATCAAAAGGCAGGCCCTACAATGTGACTGAGGGAAACTTGATACATGTATAGGGTTCTTGAGACGCTTGCTTGCTTTAACTGCGCGATTAGAGACTTCGGACCTCGGAACATAAATTGCTAAAAGAAATGCAAGGAAAATGCGGCAACGGCTTTTCTGAAAAGTTTTAAATCTGTATTTTAAAAGGCAGAGAAATTAGTTTCCACGCTAACCAATGGGAGCAGCCACATTCATGTTAAGGTGGGATGAAACGAGTATCCACTAAATACTGGGAAGGACAATGGCTCGTTTACGGTGTACGGGAAAAAGCAGACACCCACACGCACATCTTGTTACTTAGAGAAACTTTGTTCAGCGTCAAACTTCGAAGAATGTGCCACGGCGGGCGAGCGCGTAAATAGCCGAATGTCTCACTGAAAAATACCTGTACGTATAAATAGGTATAGCGTGATTTACATTCTCGGAAAAACATTTTCAATTAAAAATTTTACACATACATGGGTAAAGTTGATAGCAAACAAATTTTCCTTTTTTGTTTCAGAGATTTAAAAAAATAAACAGTCCTGATGGCAATTCGAGGAAAAGAAAATTCGATGTAATTTGAAATTATCCAGCGGGGAAGGGTAAGCCAATAGAAGTAAATTACAGTACTAAATATTATCCAAAATTGATATGATAAAATGGATGGGGATTTTGAAATAATGTGGAGAATTGGAATCAATCAATTTTGCGACAGGATATTAGGGCCATTATTTAATCGCGCAGGACGGGAGGAATTGTGGCCCCATAATTGGAAGAATTATGCTGATCAGACAAACCGCCGTCTACGCTCTCGTGATGAAATAATATCTCGCAAGATCGTTCGAAATAATGTACCGACGCCTGGAGAGAAGAACTGCATGAGCGTTGCGATGTGAACGATACGTAGTGTGAAGAGAGTGAAGAGAGTGATGTGGCCAGTGCCTGTCGGACACGAACATTGTTGAGAAATACCCATAGTAGGATGTGTAAGTCCATGCTGATGTTAATTGCTGATGTTTAAATTAGTACTGGGGTTGACCGGTCAATCATTGTAGGGATTTATTAGGAAGGCAATAGTAGGTAGAATTTGTTGTACCCATAATTGACCAATGGGGCACTAGCATCTTATGCCGACAAGATGCACAGTGCTTCAATGTCAATGTTCACTTTGGCATTATTGTAGGATGTCCATTTTAGGATACAATTGGGAAAGATTGATGTGTGCGTCGGTCAAATGAATTAGAAAAATGGAATTCACATTCGAAGATAACGAGCTGAGATCCGAACGCGTAAGTCGGGTCATCGAACTCGGTGAGTACCGAAATAATTTTACGTACTACACCTTTTTCACTTCAATTTAATCCAAGTCAAGTTCAATTTAATCCAAGTCAAGTTCAATTTAATCCAAGTAAAGTTCAATTTAATCCAAGTAAAGTTCAATTTAATCCAAGTAAAGTTCAATTTAATCCAAGTCAAGTTCAATTTAATCCAAGTCAAGTTCAAATTAATCCAAGTCAAGTTCAAATTAATCCAAGTCAAGTTCAAATTAATTCAATTCAAGTTCAAATTAATCCAAGCCAAGTTCACATTAATCCAAGTCAAGTTCACATTAATCCAAGTTAAGTTCAAATTAGTCCAAGTCAAGTTCAAATTAATCCAAGTCAAGTTCAAATTAATCCAAGTCAAGTTCACATTAATCCAAGTCAAGTTCAAATTAATCCAAGTCATATTCAAATTAATGGAATTCTAAGTTGAGTTAAAAATTGACATAATCACTTGTTAATTTGAGTTTTTTTGAGTTAAATATGTATCTATTGGATGTAATGAGCAAGACAGTCGTTTTTCCTTTCAGCAAGGAATACATAAAATTTCTGCAATATAAAAACAAGCTGTCGTAAAATGTGGCAAGTATCCAGTATCAGGAGGCAGAGTGTGACTCAGATCTTTGAGCGGTGTAAAAGATGCAAGTCAATTATAAAAACTATGTATTATACTCCTCATTAAAGTTATTTTAAAATTCTACACTGATGACAGTGTGCATACATTCAAATATTTAAGTTCAAAAGTAATTTTTTGTTACACATACACATAGTTTCGAGGATTTATTTACACTTATACATATTTATATGCGTGAAATTCCACTTTATCACAAATATATTTATATATTTATATATATATTTTTATATATATACATGCAAATACATGCAAATCACATACATGCAAATACAAAAGATTAATACCGGACGATATGTATTTCTTATCTTTAAAAAAATTTACAAATGCGATTAACTGAGTACTAATGTACGATTCCATTTACTACAATTTATATGAGTACATTACTACAGAGATACATTCCTGCATTAGCAAGAAAAATGTTGCCACTGCTCTCTGATTTTCATCTTCCAATGCAGCATCTATCACTCTTCATTTTTCTTCTCGTGTTTTCTTGTATTTTCCTCTCTTTACTGCTCTTCTTACTCTTGCGCGTATATTTTCTTGTTCATCTTCACTTGTTTCATAGTCCGTTGATTGGTTGTAGGGATCCATCTTGAGGGAAGCGCTGATCCAAATTCAATGAGAAACACTTTTCTTCTATACTCCTATATTAGAGAAATCGGTAAATAAGATACTGAAAAAGGCATTTTTAAAATTATTGGAAAAACCGATAGTACGGAATACAACATTACATACATAAAATCCAAATGTATTCCTATATATGTATGTAAAATTTGACTGTTATTAATTTTTATTTGCCTTGGATTAAATTGAACTTGACTTGGATTAATTTGAAGTGAAAAAGGTGTAGTAATTTGTAACGTACTGACATATTTGCTATGCCTTTATCCATTTAACAGCGTGTATCCTCATATATATTTCATAAGGTGGAGGTGGTGCCATACGTCAAACCCGAGCTTAGATTCCATCGTTAATGCAAATTAACGAAGAAGTTAAAGTCTCGTGACACCATACTCGGTTGACTTCTTCAACGAAGGCGAAGAGATTTTTGAGACCATCGTATTTTTCCTGAAATAATCGCACTCTTCCTAATAAATTTTTACTTAGAAATACCCTGATATTCGAACTTGAGCAATATTTCAAATGCTTTCTTAGTGACTGATGCAAAGCAGACTGAGCAGTAATTACGTATTTGGCTCTTGTTTGTTTCCCTTTCAAAATTTGGAAAGCAGACTAACCCAATTGCTAGGGATCAAGTGTAGTTGATTGCTTTAACTTGATCATGATTGATTGATATTTACCACTTTGAGAGGTCAGTCAAATCTTCCGTTACACTGAAGTTAAGCCCGTATTAAGAATATTGTACGCCTTAAAGAAGCTTTTTTATAGTTATCAAGTTTCATTAAAAGTTCAGGAGTTTGCAAAATTGTGCTCACCTAAGGAATAACTCAATTACTCGAATTTAAAATTCCAAACGCTGAGCTTTCAAGAAAAACTTATTATTTTGAATTCAATTTCCCATCTTTAGTAGTCATGCGAATAAATTTGTTAATATTAAGATTTCAAATGTGGTGATGGTTGACTCTGTGAACCTAAAAATTAGGTGGAGGAATTAAGCGTAACCTAATCTTTACTAACAAGGTAACAAGTGGCTTCCTTACAATCCGAATCCTGCTAAAACATGAGTATATCTTACCAGGTTTGGTGGCGGCCTCAGAAAAGCCGTATCCAGGAAGCGACGGACAGATGACATCGAAGACAACCTCGCTGTCGGGCCACGGGGTCGTCAAAAGCAGCAAAATGTCCATGAATTCGACAAAGGAACCTGGCCAGCCGTGCAGCAGAAGCAGCGGGCGGACGTTCTTGCCGCTTTTGGCTGGGGGCGAAGCGCGCATGAAGTGGATGTCCAAGCCTTCAATGCGGGTTCTGGGGGCACGAGCAAAGTTCAAGGTATTAAAGACTGACGCAAATGGCTATAGTTCAGCATCTTATAACACCATTCCTCCGCATAAACAGTGCCAAGAATATTTGAAATAACAAAAATTAATAACGAAACTAACAACACAGAACATGAGCTCAAAAAGAATACGCAAAACTAAACGAACTAAATAATTAGCAAGTACAAAGTCTGACAAAGAGAATGCAGCATTTTTAAAAACAACAATTTTTATTAAAAACGATAAAAGCAATTCTTGAGCAACCCTGTAAGGTAGGTACATTGAATGCAATTTTGACGTAAAAAAATTGTAAGAAGAGGTGTGAATCCCTCACAACTATGAGCCGGTGAACATTAAGCGATTACCCGAACAACAGCTATGGTCAGCAGTGATGAAGATAAACATAACTTGCTTGAAGGAGGAAAATCTTTGTGAACTTCACCAATGTCAGCTAGATACTTGAGTAGGTTCCTGTTTGGTGCGCCATTGGTGATTTGTAGAATCTTTAATTCTACGAATAAGACGTTACTGTGGCCGTGACCTCAAACCCTTTCTGTGAATAGTTAATTAGAGTGCATAATTTTTTGCCAAAGATTATCAAATTCCTCACCGATCATGACCCGGACGATCTATGGTTCCCAAAAGGTGGAGCGACATCGCATACCTCACGACATTCGCTGGGAATCCTTCTCAACCTATTCCCAAATTATCTAGTCACTAGGCCATGTGAAATTAGTGGCCTCTACATTCCCTCATTCAACTTAGTGCGAATTTTCACAATGAGGGCCCTTCTAATCATTCGTGTACCAACACCTGCCAAATATTGAAGATCTAAAAGTTGCAAATAACTATCGAAATAAGTGTGATTAAACAGAACATGGTTTGCATGATTATGGTGAACTTCCGAAAGAAACTGTAGATTCGCCGCTCAAGTGCTCGATGTGAGTTTCTACTTAATTCACCTTTAAAATTGCTTCATCATTTTACAGGATCCTGTTAGAGCAGCAGCACCCCTGAAATTAATTTGAATACATAAAAATTGTAATCAATTAATGTTAATCTTTTCACAGGGCGCTAGCTTGCGTTGAGCTACATGGGCGAGTGGTATGAAGGGCAGCAATGAATATCTCATGGAGATTTGAAACAAGATAAAAAAGACACATCGAGCGTTAAAAAAATCTCGTGCACAAACGCTTGCATTAAGTTTGGGTCACACTTGAAAAATAAAAAATGATATAATGATGCAAAATTAACTTCGCTCAAAACAGACTCCCACGATTACAACAAAGAATGCAGATCTTTGCATGAACTACCCCCAACACTACTCTTAAGAAGGAAATGAAATACATAGTAACTATTACAAAAGCCCATCAAGCTCGAGAACTTCCCAATGTGACGATTGATCTTGTTGACGTAAATGTTATTTTTACCGTTCAGAAACAAGAGGACAACTAGATCTCTTCATTGAAAGCTAAATTTTCGATGGTGAAAGAATGTAGGAAATTTTACTATTATTATTACTAGTACTATTATTACCATTACCATTTTATTGTTTGTAATCTCGTCATCTGTTCTTCAAGGCATCCTCTAAACATGCCAAAATCTTCTGAGAAGCCTAATGGCCACGCCTATGCCTTGTTACTTTGTCATTCAAGCACGGATGACCTAAGACCCAAGACCAAAATTTAACTGTGCAGGTCACGTGATAGTGTGTCTAACAGCGATATCTACGACCTTTTACAGTTTGTTTGAAGTTAAAACATGGACGATACCTTCAGGTTAGGTTTGGTTAGAATAGGATTGGGTTGGTAAGAATAAGATGGGTTAGGTAAGTTGGATAATTAGATATTCGTTTATTTCCTGAAAATATAATGAATATATGTCAGCACTTTTAAAACGACAATAAGGATTGGTATTATCATTGATCTCCTCGTCTGCAATTCGAGACATTGGCTGCACCGGAAAAAAGCCCACTCCTCCTTTTGGACCCAGGCAACCCAGAGCACAAAGCCAAAATTTAACCCTAACCGCAAAAAATGCGTTCCAAAGAGAGAATGGAGGGAGGCACCATTTAGTATGGAGATAAGGAAACGCTGCATCTATGCAGAAGGGGCATAGAAACAGTAAGTTGAGAATGAAGTTCATAAAACAAGAGAAATGTTGAAGAAGAAAGTAGTAGGTGCCGAAAGAAAGGACAGCAGTGAACAGGAAAAAAGTAGTCCTTAACAAAGCAAAACACATTTCATCAAAACAAAAAGAAAGCCTTCCTAACTTTCACCTCGGACCCTAACACAGTCCCCCTGGGAGCGCTAATTCCAATGGATACAATAGTTGTATCCCCCTGAGGGGATCTAAATCTGTAGTTTATGATATTTTTAGCAACAAAATACGATACGTTAAAGCTTGGTTACGTTATGTTAGAATAGAATGGGTTAGCTCAGAGCTACGTTTTGGTCCATTTAAATTGGAAAAATTACATGAACAAGAAACTTGGGTGACACTATAAGGATTATTATTTTATTGTTCAGAGGATAACCTCAGTTTCCGCTCAATTAAGCGATAGTCAAGTAAAAAATCTGTAAGTTTTGAGATCAAGTGGCACTACAAGGGCACAATTGGGAAGTTTCGGTTGGTATAGCATGTTAGGTTGACTGAAGAAGTCGAATAGACTCTTAAGAAGAAAAGTTAAAATGAGGATTAACAATGTAAGACGAAGACATTTGTGCATGAGATTGGACTCACAGTGCGCCGGCATTCTCTCACAAGAGAGACAGAAGTGCAGAATGTAACATAAGGTCTAATTAACAACTAATCTGAACACTAAACAGACTCCTGCAGCAAGTGTTTGGCAGATAGTTTGTTACGATAATCACTTCAGAGCGCTAGTTTCCCATGGTACACTGACGATGGGACACTATTAGCATACTTTCTGAATGTAACTCAGGTATCATACACGTACCCGAAGAGCACTGAGTCCCGAAGATGCGGTGATGGACGGTCAATTTCAGTGCACCTTCTCCCCGAAGGGCTTACGGCAGATTACAATACAACAAAACATTACTCTATGTTAAATTTTCGGAATTCGTTTAAGCAAGTTATTTCCACCGAAAATTTAACTAAGAACAAAACTTACTTAAAATGTTTGTATGTGTTGAGTTTCTTCTCTCGCTTCTTCCAGTCGTAAGTGTCCCTCCAGTACTTGAGGATGACGGCCATGGTTGTGGAGTCCATGCCGTAGGTGAAGTTGGCGCCCTCCAGGGAAGATGTCAAACGCGGTGACAAAGAGAGCCGAGCTTTCAAGTCATCTACGTCCTAGAATTTTACGGAATACGGAAAACAATTAATTATAATTCATTGTATAAAAGTACACGCATTAATCTAATCGTTGACCCATCAGTATAATTTAACACTCTGACTGCGATGTGGGCCACCTGTTTTCACTGAGGGAATTTCCATAATACTGCTGACGAACCTCTAGCCACAATCTCTATTTGCATAAATACTTAATCAAAATCAAACGAAAGAACGAACTAGTAAATGGTTGCTATTTTCAACACTGCTTATTACAACTGACTTTAATTTTAAGCCAAATTTTAAACTTCAGTTTTACCTCCCTCAGACGAAAGGTTAAGAATCCGATTATTTTTTTAATTTTCATTGATGTAAAATTTATAAAAATTAATTGCATGCCTACCATGTTAAAGTTCACTGCCATGTTTACGCAGGCTGCCTTCAATACTACTAACTACTAACCTGGCTTGTCGGGCAGCCGCCGGAAAACGGCTGAGCAAAAATGTTCATTTTGACGCAATACCGTTTAAGCGGCGCAGTTTTGCGCAGCCACACGCAATCCTCGGCCGCTACAAAATATGCTGCGGTGACTTGCCCTCATGCAAACGTTAATGTGCTGCAGAGCACGGTGTTCACTTTACTGCTTTAATCTAGGTGAATGCCAGCGGCAATTTATATCTGGTTACGAATAATGCGTTTCTGTTCAACTTTAAGATGCTTAACCAGCTGTGAGGAGGATATCTTGTATCGAAACACCTCGCAAAAAACTAGAGACTAACCATTGGTTGTAATGTTACATTTTTTCAAATAAAATAGAATAGTTTAAGGAAATTAACAGAAAAGACGCTTCTGCGTTAGTTCACACGAGAAGGACAAATAAAAGGTAGAATTTAGTTTAAAAACTAGAGGGCAAATAAGTCAAATCAATAAGAAATCCCTATCCTCACTTCACTGGCACTCTTCTCCCTGCTAATCATCGACGTGACCTAAGACGAATCTCGACAATCACAAAAACAACCAGGGCGCAAAACAACCGCCTAGCTGGGTGATTTGCGAACACGCGGACAAAATATGACAAGTACATTGAAGTCTGGTGCCATCCGATCGTTTCCTCTTCAACTTCGCCTCAACCGTGTATATAACTCGCTTTCTCTCTATCCTGTACCTAGTAAGGAAGAATAGGTCACCTTGTTTCTGAGGTACATTTGTTCAACCACTTAACTGCAATATTCCCCGTAAAGTTTTATACAAGATTTGCCATTTTCATTTTATGCATCTTCACTTCGAAGGTGCTTACCTTTGTAGGTATGTCAATGACGAAAGGCCAAATGTTGGTATCGTCAGCTTTGCGCGGACCTGCAGCCCAGTACGGGTCAGGATCGAGGTAGGGTAAAGACGGGATTGAGCGGATCTTTTCAAGAAAAGAAATGAATGCGCCTACAGCCATTATCATCACAATCACCATGAGATGGTTAAGCCAGCCGTCCATGATGAGTTCTGCGAAAAGCAATAATGTATTGAATGCAACCATATCTGTAACTTCTTCGTTAAACTTTCCATGACACGGAGAGAATTGCATATTGTTTTAAGCATGTTCAATATAATTACACTTAGCTTTAAAAATGAAAAAGCAAGATAAGCTACTGTTATAGATTGTGGATTATAAGTTAGTTTAAGCCTCCCTAACCGCTACAAAAAAGAGCGTCTCAAAGAGAGGATGGATGAAGGCACCATTTAGCATGGAGATTAGGGAATGCGGAATCAAATGCAGAAGGGGCATAGAAACAGTAAGTTGAAAAAGAAGTTCATGAAACAAGATAAAAGTTGAAGAAGAAAGTAGTAGGTGCTGAAAAACAGGACAGCAGTGAACCGAAAAAGGTGATCCTTAACATAGCAAAAAAATATTCTATTTCAACAAAAAGAAGGCCTACCTGACTCTCAGCTCGGGGTTTCACACATTTCCGCCTGGGAGCGCTAATTCCCATAGATACAGTAGTTGTATCCCCTGAGGGGGATAAGCTACTGTTAATCATTTAAGGTATATATTCGAATAAAACCTAATTTCAAACGTTTCGACCACAGGCCATCATTAGTAAAAATTTTGAAAAGTACAATTTAAAAATTGACTATTTTAGAATGACAAATCAAAAAACAAACTATAAAATTACGATAAATGCGATTATTTACTTATATCTGAAGGAAGTGAACTAAGAGTGTTGTTTAAACTCGTTAAAGTTTAAAAATGTACAAGAACTATAAAATACACATTTCTGGATAATACTGTGGTTTTGCCGAGGTCGAAAACTGATTAATTTAAATTACGTTATCGCACACGTCATAATGTTCTCGAACGGCGGAAAATGGGGGATTTGACAAAATTGAGCCTGTTCTGAAGCTCCTACTAGAATGCTCGCAAACTCGAGTGCGAAGAGTGCGAGATGTTCAACCAATGTACTCTGATGCACAACGTGCACACCTAAACTTATAAACAAAACTAGCTTGCATGCCGGCAGGAAGTTTATTTTTATAATTAAAAAACGACGATATTCTAAAGCTGTTCACTAATACAATTTTAAAATTCGCATCAGAAAAATACTTCGAAAAACATCAGCCAATTCTTTCTTTAACTTCTCAGACTGCGGACCAAAGTAAGGAAGAGATACTTATGCAGTCCTATGGGCGGTTAGACGAGCCTCTTGGTCCTACTAAAAGAAAAATTAATGCATTTATATAATTTTATTCTCATGAAAATGCTTTAGAACATTACAAGTTACGATACATCAGATTATAAATTATTCCGTCTCCCTAGCCCCACTAAAAGTATTCCCAAGGGAGGAAGGAGAAAGACTCCTTACAGTAAGGAATTAAGGGAACGGGGAATATATGCATGTGACGGGTCATCACACCCTGTCCGCTGACACAACGAGAACGAAAAATATTTGTAGAACAAGATAAAAGTTGAAAAAAGTAATAGATGCCTGACAAAGG